>JAVJIF010014070.1:0-122320 GCA_038442645.1 Agave tequilana
CTCCAGTTGCCCGGTCGACCCGGGCTGTCGACCGGAGGCTCCAACGGTCGGATTTTTGACCATTGGCGGTCGACTGGCCCGGTCGACCGGCAGCTCTGACAGACCCCACGGCTATATTTTTCTGGCCTATAAATTTGGGGGTTTGGTCATTGTTTTGAGCCAAGATTTTGGAGACTCTTAGAGCCAGTTTTTCCCATTCATTCCAGAGGTTTTTCTCCACAAAATAGAGAGCAATATTTCCTATCTAAAGGGAAGATTTTAACAAGAGTGTTTAAAGTGATTTCTTGAGTTTTTCACCATAGTTCTTTCTTGCTTTCTTACAATCACTTGAGCTATCCATTGCCTTATCTATCCATAGGATTGTGTTGTGAGTGTTTGTAATTGGTGATCAAAGTGTTTAGATCACCAAAGATTTCATCTTTGTACTTTGAGGGACGGGCAAGTGTGCTCGTGGTGGTTTAGAGTTCTTGTTGTGAACTCGGTGGTTTGAGGTGCGGCCTCGGCGAGCTAGTGAGCTTGCGGTGTTACGGGACTAGGGAGTCCGAGGGCTTGTAGGTGTTGCGGCACCGAGGAGAGATCCATTGGGATCTTGCATAGTGGAAATCCTTCGTGTGTCGAAGGCGGGGATGTAGAGCAAGTGTGCTCGAACCTCGAATATACCATTGTGTTTGCGATTGCCATCTCTCTCTCTCTCTCTATCTCCTTTATATCTTGCATAGCTTATATTGTCTTTACATTTACATGCTTGATATATCTTGTGTGCATAATTGATATATATACTTGCGTGGGATTGTTGCTAACACTTGTATTCAACCAAGAGAGCCAACGTGGCACCTCAACCCATTCAAGGGGAATCTAGAGGAGTTTGTCCAGAGCCCTTCACGGGGAATTCGGCAACACTCTTTGGTTATACGTGGTGTTTAGTGTAAAAGTTTTAATTAGGTCATAATTGTTTTAGATTTCGCATTATTAGGCATTAAGTGACCATTAGATTAGCCATCACCTATTCACCCCCCCTCTAGGTGAACTTACAATTGGTATCAGAGCTAGTGCTCTTGATATTGGGTCTAACAACCTAGAGTTAAGATCCTCATTTTTAGGCTAATCACAATATTGTATACACACCATGGACTTCATGTCACCACCCACCTTTGACATTCTTAACATCCAAATTTGGAAGGTTAAGATGTCTTTGTACCTCAAAGCCTTAGGTTTTCATGTATATCTTGCCACTACTAATAATGCATATTCTTTAGATGGTAAGAATTTTGAGCTAATGCAAAAGCCCTTAATGCTTTAAAGTCTACCCTAGATGATGTTTATTTATCTAGAGTTGCTAATATTGATTCGGCTTTTGTAGTATGGAACACCCACACCTCCCTTGGCGAAAAGAGATCTATACTATGCGGGGAGCGATTCGGACGTTGGAAGCGACACCTCCAACGTATGCTATATGGTCCAGGGGATAACCCCCTTGAGGTAAACTCCGAATCCGATGATGAGGACATGTCATATGATGAGCTCACTTCATTTTGCCAAACAATTCTTGAAAAATATGACATGCTTAAGAAAGAAAATAAAAATTTGAAAAAGAACATTGCTTGCATGCATAAAGAACATGACTCATTTAGAAGTAACATTGCATGCTTAGAAAAGAAAATAACAATTTGAAAAAGAATTTTGATTGCATGCTAAAAGAGTGATTCTTTCAAATATAAAATTGCATGTTTGGAAAAAGAAAAGATGATTTGAAAAATGAGAATGTTTCCTTACTTACAAATTGAATGATTTATGTGAAGGGAACACTACTTTGAAAAATAAGATTGATTTGGTGGAAAAACAAAAGGAAGTTGTTTTTCAAGAAAATAAATCTTTGAAAAGAAAAATTTGTGAAAAAGAAAAAGATTTGTTTCACAAAAGAAAAAGAAAAGTGATTCTATATCTCACCATGCTTTACATGCCACCACTAGTGAGATTAATGGTTTGAAAATAAAATTAATGATTTGAGTTCAACCTTGAACTCTTGTGCATTCAACCACACTAAATTGGAATCCTTGTTTCAAAAGAAACAAGTTCCTCATACTCATGCACATTCACATCATGCATATACCTATGTTGCACACCACAATCACAATCACACTCATAAGCATACTAAGGTGTACATATGTACACATTGTGGCCGCAAAGGCCATTTAACAAAATATTGTTATGATAGATTAGATCATTTTAATTTTGCTAAGAATAAATTTTTGGGTTCCTCAACATAAGACTAACCCCCGTGGACCCAAGAAATATGGGTACCAAAACCCCCACCATTTGCTTTTGATGTAGGTGAGGGCTCTCACAAGACCTGAGAGATTGGTGCCTTGGTAGTGGATGCACTTGGACATGATGGACATACTTTTGGGATGCATCACTATCAGGAGCTTTGGTGGGACATCCATCATGTTAGGAGCTTTGGAGTTGGTAACAATGTCTAAACTCTTACTTTTATGTACATGCTTTATTTTCATAATATTCATAGCATGTTCATGTTTTTGTGTTGTATGTGCTTCATGTGGTATTTACATGCTTAGATGTAGAATGTGTCAAAATTGCATGTATACATATACAAATAGTGACTTACAATTGATTCATATATAATTGAACTTCATGCTCATTTGTATCCACTATATGCATATGTATAGACTAGTTTTGATGATTCTCTTTTATACATGTTTTACCTTATTTTATGCTTTACTTCATGTATATATATTTTTAATTCAAATCTAATAAATATACATGTATACCCGTGAGTCTCTTGCCTTCATGCAAACATCATTAATAGACTCTTTTATATTTGGGATATGTATGTGTATTGTTAGGATTGGATTAATCATACATATACCATGAAGATTAGTGTTTTGATGAAAATGATTTTTCGTGTTTTTTGTTGAAAATGTGACTTATGATCTTTTTGAGCTTCATTGACTATTTTCATAAAAATGCTATTTACATGATAGTTTAACACTCACACTTTTGTTAAAAATATTTTGAGCCTTATAAACCATGAGTGCTTAAATTTTTGTGTATCTAGTTAGGTTTATGAAAAACATAAGATTGATATATTTGAAGGATTTTTAACTAGTTTCTCAAAAACAATTTATACTAGTTATTTATTCTTCAAATAGTTTTTGAGATTGACACATGATTCTATTTTTCTCAAAATTTATTTGATGCTTCATGATTTGAATATTAGTTTATATGTTAGTTCTTGTCAACACTAGGATTTATACTTGTACATATCGTGGGCCACAAATAAATCTATTTATATTTGTGCTTGAATGCTTATTTGAACCCATGAAATGTGCTTGTATTGCTTAGTTTTGATGATACATACATTTTTAAACTTGTATTCCCACTTTTTGGATTTGATTTATGATCATGTGCTTTCATTTCATGTATATGTGTATTTTGCCAAACTTTAAGATATACATGTATACCTCTAGAGTCATTTGCCTTTAATGCAAATCTATTTATATGGACTCAATTGTGTTTAAGAGATATGTATGTATACTTATTGTGTTGTCAAAACATACATATATCTTGAAATATAAATTTTATTTTTAATAAAAAAAATGTGTGATGATTTAAAGGAATATTGAGATTAATTGACATCTTTTTTTGCTTTATTCCTTACTTGAAGGATTTCGTACTAGTTTAAAAACATTTTCATATTAACTAGTGCAATCTCTTCATTTGGTAGAGTATATGATAAGCTTACTCTTCAATTGGTATCATTGGATATTTTCAATTGGTATCAATATGATTTTTAATACTCATATTTTGATTGTATGTATGAATGCTTTCAAATTTAAATTATATCAATTTCTATTGGTATTATCTTTTCATACATATATGTGATCTATTTGCTAAGCTTAATTCAACTTTCAATTTTTAAAGCTTATGCAATATGTTTTCAAGATTGATATCAAAATTCAAAAAAATGTTTACTTGATATCTCAAAATGTGTCTTATTAAGAAAGTTGAAAATTTTAAAAGAAAAATTCAAAATTTTTGATTTGTATTTCCTATATGCAAGGAGAGCTTAACATCTCTTCTACATATAGATTCATGTTGAGTATATTATAAATTGAGGAGCTTGACAACTCTTCTTTATATGGTATACGTGTGTAGGGGGAGCTTCACATCTCCTCTCATGCATTACATAATATGTGTTATGTGAGTTAGGGCTTGTCATCCCTTCTTCATATATGCATATGTGTAGGGAAGCTAACTTAGCGTCTTCCTCTTCATGAATGTATATCGCATATAATTTTTTATTGATTGATTTGTATTACCCCTTCTTGATCTTCTTATTTTTGACAAAAAGGGGGAGAAAAATTTGTTTGATTTGATTTCACTTTGAACCCTTTGTTGATGATTGACAAAAAGGGGAGAAGTATTTGAGTTATATGCATGTTTTCATTGCTTAAGGGGAGAAGTATTTATCTTCCTTTTTAGTTATGCATATATCTTTGTATTGCAAATAGGAGAAAAAGATTTTGATTTATGCTTGTTGCATGTTTTATCTCCATACTTGCATACATATTCATGTGCCTCATTGCCATATTTTATTATTTTGTGGTATGCATGAGTTAAGGGGGAGCTTCTTTGAAGCTTTACTTTAATCCATGCATATATAACTCCATGAGTTTTGTCATCATCAAAAGGGGGAGATTGTTGGCTCAAAGGCCTATCACCTTAGTTTTGATGATGATCAACTCATGAAGTTATGATTACTAATGATCTTGTGTTTAATTAGTGACAGATTCATTATCAAGATCTTAGTAGGTGCATAGCTCAACAAAGGATAAAATGTCAAGATTTGGAGCTAGTACGGTGTGATCCAAGGAGTTTTTGGATCAAGCTTGGACCAAGTCAAGAAGATGAGAAGACTTCAAGGGAAAGCTTCAAGATCAAGACTTGTGTCTAGGTATAAGATTTTTATGTTTTCGATAAAATGTAAAGGATAGAATAGTTGGTGGATTGCTCAAGTTTATATCACTCACACACTCTTGATTTACTTGTCTTTTCATAAAAGAATTTTCAGTTTTAGAAAAGACTTTCTTTTTGGAAAAACATAGTTTTGATTTTTGGTATTCAAAGTTATATGTTTCAACCAAAACCTTATTTAGAGCTTAATGTCAAAAACATAGATATTTCATCTTGATTGTATAGTGGATCATATCCATACACACTATGCTTTAAAAAGTATATCTTGTTTTTGTATTTGATGAAGATTTAGAAAAACATGTTTTGGAAAAATAGTGTTTTGGAAAAATAGTTTTTAACATGAGCCAAATATTTCTAAGTTACAAAAATAGTCCAATCTTTTTATAACATGCCTTGATTTTGTGCAAGCATGTTTGTATATCAAAGTATATTAGTAAAACTATTTTTGTAGATTTTTAAGTATTTTGTGGGATTTTATATGAGCCAAAAAGACAAACTTTTTAATCCCAGAAAACTGTTTCAGGCTTCGGATAAGTCGACTAGTAGTCCTTATAAGTCGACTAATCCTAGAGTCGGCCGACCGGACCGGTCGACCGACGTGCACGGATGTGCACGCCTTTGTGCACTGGAGGACGGCCGACCGGCTCGGTCGACCGCTCCAGAGAGCTCTGCTCTCTGGAAAGTTCGGCCGACCGTACCGGTCGACCGACAGAGAGTTCACTCTCTGCTCCAGTTGCCCGGTCGACCCGGGCTGTCGACCGGAGGCTCCAACGGTCAGATTTTTGACCGTTGGCGGTCGACCGGCCCGGTCGACCGGCAGCTCTGACAGACCCCAACGGCTATATTTTTCTGGCCTATAATTTTGGGGGTTTGGTCATTGTTTTGAGCCAAGAATTTGGAGACTCTTAGAGCCAGTTTTTCCCATTCATTCCAGAGGTTTTTCTCCACAAATAGAGAGCAAATATTTCCTATCTAAAGGGAAGATTTTAACAAGAGTGTTTAAAGTGATTTCTTGAGTTTTTCACCATAGTTCTTTCCTTACTTTCTCACAATCACTTGAGCTATCCATTGCCTTATCTATCCATAGGATTGTGTTGTGAGAGTTTGTAATTGGTGATCAAAGTGTTGTAGATCACCAAAGATTTCATCTTTGTACTTTGAGGAGACGGGCAAGTGTGCTCGTGGTGGTTTAGAGTTCTTGTGTGAACTCGGTGGTTTGAGGTGCGGCCTCGGCGAGCTAGTGAGCTTGCAGTGTGTACGGGACTAGGGAGTCCGAGGGCTTGTAGGTGTTGCGGCACCGAGGAGAGATCCATTGGGATCTTGCATAGTGGAAATCCTTCGTGTGTCGAAGGCGGGGATGTAGAGCAAGTGTGCTCGAACCTCGAAACATACCCTTGTGTTTGCGATTGCCATCTCTCTCTCTCTCTCTCTATATCTCCTTTATATCTTGCATAGCTTATATTGTCTTTACATTTACATGCTTGATATATCTTGTGTGCATAATTGATATATATACTTGCGTGGGATTGTTGCTAACACTTGTATTCAACCAAGAGAGCCAACGCGGCACCTCAACCCATTCAAGGGGAATCTAGAGGAGTTTGTCCAGAGCCCTTCACGGGGAATTCGGCAACACTCTTTGGTTATACATGGTGTTTAGTGTAAAAGTTTTAATTAGGTCATAATTGTTTTAGCTTCCGCATTATTAGGCATTAAGTGACCATTAGATTAGCCATCACCTATTCACCCCCCCTCTAGGTGAACTTAGACAAGGTGCTTGAATCTCGAAACAAATCTCCCGTGTTTGCGATTGCTCTCTCTATCTCTCACTTGTCTTTATATCTTGCATGCTTGTATTCCCTTTTATCTTTATATACTTGATATATCTTGTGCTTAATTGTTATTTGCTTGGGGATTGTTTGCTCACACTTGTATTCAACCAAGAGAGCCATAGCGGCACCTCAACTCTTATCTAGAGGAATCTTGAGGAGTTAGTCCAGAGCCCTTCACGGGGAATTCGGCTACACTCTTAGGTTATACTTGGTGTGTTTAGCTTAAGAATTTTTAGTTTGCATAATTAGTTTTTATTCCGCATTAATTCCTCATTAGATTAGCTAGTCACCTATTCACCCCCCTCTAGGTGATTTCATATTTTACTATGTAATTTCTTTTATTATATATATATATTTTTAAGTATTCTTCCCAAGCCTGAACTAATAGTGTAAGTGCTATTGGATACATAATCACTTAGACTAAGTTTAGATGGTATGTCCGTTCTAGATTTTAATCTTTATTTTAAGATTTAATGACTCTTTCATTTTGATCTTACCTTTAAAATTCACTCATGGATATTAAATCACTCACATACTAGCTAGCCATCTGTAGAAAATTTTCATAATTTTTCAATTTTTTTCATTTTTAACAAGACTCCTAAAATGAAATAAAGATAAAGAAAGAAGAAAATAAAGCCCTAAAACTAAAACAAAATAAAAAAGACTCCTAAAATAAAAGTAATATGTGAATCTCAATACCCCCACACCTAAACCGTGTCATCTCCTTATGCACACAAATGAATACAGAGATAACAAGAATCTAACATGTAATTTACACATCCAAAACATGCACATAATCATGATGATTCATGCAACCCAAGTTTACAAAATATATAAAAATGTAAACAGTATGCTAGAATTAAAAATACTCATAGTGTATTAGAAAATCAAGCTGTTGAAGCAAGAAAAATACTCCCTGTGTGTGGTGGATGTCTCCTTGCCTATCCTGTATCACTTGTAATAAACTCGACACATAGGTTAAAGAAAGAGATAAATAAAAGACTCGCTAAAACTGACTCAACTAACTAAAAGAGAAATAAAAAGACTCAAAAAATAAAAAATAAAACAAATATATACATATGTACAATCCTACGTCTCTCTCACACCTAGATCTTTCGAGGTCTATTCCTCGAGCTCGCTTTCCATCATTCCAATAGGTTCTCTTTAAGGAACATATTGGAGATGTTAATCTTTTTATCATCTTTATTTCATTCTCTCCAACTTATTCATCACTTTCCTGCATCTCCTCCTCCTCTTCTTCTCACACCTTTTTCTCATCAAGTCATCATTATCATACAACATAATTAGAGTATCCACAATATTATTGCCTATGAATTTAAGCTTATTCTCAAACATCACCTCAAAATTTAGATCAACATTTTTTTTAGAGGTGTGTAACTAACCAAAGCATCCCTAACTGCTTCATCTAAACATATGAGCTCGTTTTCAAATAGATTTTCAGAGCTTTGATCAATTAGAGATTCTTGAATCATGTTTTCAAAAGTTTGATCATTGGTTGGCTCATTAAAAGTGAAGATACTCAAATCGAGTTTCCTTTTCTCAAAGGAAATTCTAGACTCAAGATCCTCAACACTTGTTTTCTCACCATTGTGATCACACTCTTCAGTAAAAAGCTCATTAAGAAATAAAGGCTCATTATCCATATAGGCATCCTCGTATTTTTGATCAGTGTGCTCCATTTTCTCCATATGAGTGGAGAATATTTTCTGCTCCTTAACACTTATCTTTTCACAGAACTTAAAAAATCCATCCCCAAATTTCTCTTGAAGCAAAAGTTCATCACTATCACATTTATCCTCACAATAAGATTCAACTGGCTCCACATGAGATGTATGTATAGCTAAATAATTTCTAATCACTTCATCCAGACACTGAGGATCATTATCAAGTTTGTACACCTCAAACCTTCACAACTTCCTTAACATGCTTCTCATGTTTAAACTCTTCAAATTGATTAAGATGAAATAATGGGGACTCGAAGGGCATCTCGATGGAATGATTAGACATGTCATTGTGTTCAACGATTTGCTCTTCTGGTCTCACAGTTTGGACTTTATTCATTTTATGACAGTTGTGCTCTTGAATCTCAGAAACTAGTTGAGTAGAAAATGGATTCTTCTGTTGCTTACTAACTAACTCACTTGCTGGCCTATTTAAACAGTCTTTAATGTCATAAAGCACTTGCTTTGAAGTTTGCCTGAAAGTTTCAAAAGCTTTCTCTAGTGTTGGTTCCTTATCCAGTTGATTGCCATTGAACTCAATTTGTGAAAGTTGATGGAACTCCTGAATTTGATCTGAACTTGTGGCTGAAATAGGTTGATTGAGATGAATCATTATCTTATCCATGTGAGCACATACCTCAATTAACTGTTGATTGGTCTCAACCATAGTCTGCTACAAGTATTCAAAACTTTTCTCTAATGTGCTCATCAGTTTCTCATGCTCATTGTCAAATCCCCAAGATGGAGGTGGTGGTTCAGTGTAGGACCAATTGGATTGAGAATTCGTATGTGATTGGTCCCATGCAGAATCAGAATAATTTCAAAACCCTAAATTGAAATTTGATGGACAAAGT
This sequence comes from Agave tequilana, assembly GCA_038442645.1. Classification (NCBI taxonomy): domain Eukaryota; kingdom Viridiplantae; phylum Streptophyta; class Magnoliopsida; order Asparagales; family Asparagaceae; genus Agave; species Agave tequilana. Next base: position 9,424 of record JAVJIF010014070.1, read on the forward strand.
TCGCTCATAGGTTCTTGAAATCTGTGGAATTGATTTTGACTTAATCCTAACGAATACCCTATCGAAGGACATTGTTCAGAAGGATGAGATAAATTTTGATAGTGATAGCACCATATAGGAGAATAAGATGTAAAAGATGGATAGTGGGTTGGATGTTATCATGAAAGTTAGGAAGAGGGGTTGGTGGATGAAAAAGAGAATATGGCCTATAGCATGGATCGTAACCAATTGATTTTTGATAGGCCAGGGGAAAGAGAATTTTTTGAATTTTTTATAATTTTTGATTTTTTTAAGCAATCTGATAAAATTGTCAAAACTAAAGATAGAACACTGTGTCCTCGACAATGGTGCCAAAAACTTGATGGGAGATTTCTCTCCTCGTTTTAAATTAACTACAAGTGCACGATCGTTCGATGTAGCACTTGAGTGTCGATCTAGAGGGATAGGTGGTTCTTACGGTTTCAACATTTCTAGGCGAATTGGTTGAAGAGTTTGAGTTTTGTGAGTTTCTAAACTAAATATCAATCTAAGAAATCAAGCACCTAGGGTCGAATCCCCTAAATTAGTGTCAAGTGGACAAGCTTGGTCCCTTTAGCAATCTGTTGGCAATCACCAAATCTCTATTTTTTAACAGGCAAACTAAGTCTGATCATTAGACCTAAGCACAGGGTATCATCCACGTTACATGATCCACCAAAGGCAAATATAATGACAAATTAAATTAAGTACAAAAATAAGCGGTGAAAACCTAAGTATGAATCATTAACTATAGATGCATAACCTGTCAAAAGCCTATTTGCTCTAGAAATTAATTTTCTAAAAATCGTAGGTCAATTGGTGAGCGTACAGTCCTAAGTACGAGATCTAAAATGACCACAAGAACAACTAGCCTAGGGTCATCTATCCTAAGTACTTGTACGAAATCTAGCTATGCATGAAAGAAATGCATGAGACTAAATTAATACAAATTAATAAACTACTAAATAATTACTAACTAAAAAAATCAACAAATATAATTAATCAAAGAGGGGATCTACCTATGCATAATACAACTAACAATGATACAATCTCATAAATTAATTATACTCGAATAACTAACTAATTAATACAATTTAATCAGTTTAAAATTATCTAAATTTAATTAAATAATTAATTGGAAACATTAATTAATTAAACTAATCAAATTGAACTACTTTAAAATAATAAAATTACCTTGCAGCGTCGCCTTTCTTTGCAACTGGCCCAAGGGCGCCGTGCCCTCGCGCCCCTTCCTTCAATTGGGGCGCCAAACAGGCGCCCCTTCCTTCAATTGGGGCGTCAAAGGGGCTTTGACGCCCCTTTCCCTTCAAACTGGGGCGCCTAAGGCGCCCTTTTCTTTCAAATGGAGGGCGCCAATGGCGCCCCCCTCAATTGAACAGAGGCGCCTATTAATGGCGCCTCTGTAGGCTTTTCTCGTTTTTTTTCAAGAAACGAATAGAAAAAAAATGAAATATTAAGGGAAATTCGGCCCAAAGAAATCCACCTCCAAGAGAAGAAAATAACTTCTGAAGAAATTACAGAAAATTGAGAAAGTGGCCAAAATCAAAGGCCCCAAACCCTAGCCTTTACATGTATATTTATAGCCTAGGATTTGGCTATTTTACATATGAGTCCCAAATAATTACAACATTTCAAGGAGAATGCATAAATAAATTTTACACTTCTCATCTTTGTCCACTTTTGAGTTTAAGCCCCTAACTTTGTAAAATTACGTATTCACTCAAACTGGTCTCAACTCTTCCGAATTGATCATAGATTTTTTTGATGTCAGTTTTAGGCATAGTAGAGTGATCCCAGCAGTGCCAAACCTTCTATCTCTCCTTCAACTCTTTTAACACGCTTTACGGTCTCGAAAGAGTGATTTTGTGGTCCAGTCTTCTCCTAATAACTTTGTCTGCAAAACACACTAAAAATACTCGAGTAGCATTATTTATAGACAAATAGTAGATGAATATGGGCATGAAAAATGTGACAAAATCGTGCTGATCAGAATGCGACCCTCTCGTTTGGCAGAGAACGCAGAGTTACATTTAAAGTTATAACGTGATCTTTGCGTCAATGAAGGAACACAGTCTTCGCTTTTTATGGGAGAATACGACCTCTGCGTTTAATGAAGGAATTCGACTCTCGCGTTTTGACAGAGGATGCGAGGTCGCGTCTGAGAATTTTTTGACTCCAAAGTTTTCGAAATTTCGTGGTTGATTGGGACGAATTTCGAAATACTTTGGATCTCGTGTTGATTTGGACCTTCGTGATTATACTGATAATCTTTTGAAGTGTCATGACTTGATCTTGTTGGGATTCCGATCTCTATAAGTATACTGTTGAACTATTTTGAAGCACCTGAGAGGATCGTTGTAAGTGTAATGTTGAACTTGGAAATGTATCCAGAAATATGGTCTGGAACTTTTCTGCACTTTGATCTATTTGTTGGAATACTGTTGAACCGTTTTGATTTGCTTAGTGGTGTACTGTTTGAACCAGTTGAGTTGTCGACTTTTTTTGTCAGTGTGTTGTCAAACTGTTATAAAAGTGAGATCTCAATCAGCAAAATCTGTCTTGTTTATTAGACGTAAACATACTTCTTTTGTTTAAGAGAACGCGACTCTAATGTGAATTTCACATTTGAAACACGATTGTCGCGTTTGCGACTTCGAATGCGATTTTCATTTAAGAAGACGCGAACCTCATTTGGGTCTTGCATTTGAAACACTATGATCATGTTGGAAACTTCGAAACACGACCCTCATTTGAGAAGATGTGGACTTCATTTGGGTGTCATGTATGCTTGAACGTGAAGATTGCGTTGGAAACTTCAAAACGCGACCCTCATTTGAGAAGACACGAACTTCATTTGGGTCTTGCGCTTGAAACATGAAGATCGCGTTTTAAACTTCAAAACACAATCCTCATTTGAGAAGACGTAGACTTCCAAACACTGCGTGTCAAGCTCAGATTGAGCTTCGAGCTTCGCGCCGCGCATCTTAACCATTCAATGGTCTATAAAAAGGCCCTTGATCTTTTAGAAGTCAAATCTTTTGACTTAACGTCAATCTTGAGCGTTCAAGATTTAACAAGCTTCCAAGCTTCCTTAACAGCTTTCAAAAGCTTTTCTTCATCTTCCTCGAAGATCAAAATCAGGCACCGTGGCTTCTAAATGAAAAGCTCCTTCTTCGTCAAGATCGATTGCGGCGAGCACCGTTGCCGGCACTGCTCCTCTGCACACCTTGCTAATCTCAAGTGAGATTATTGACTGATTGAGTTTTGACCTGCACAAAAAAATACATAATTTCAGAAAATAGAGATGTGCAAGTTCTCAATACTACCGCAACAGCAAGTGGCTATGCGGGTCGTGATCCACAAGGAGGGATTAGCGATAGAAGCTTTTCAGTAAATTCTCTTTTAGGTTACAATCAATGGTTAAATATCTTCTTTTAGTTCTTGAAACGAAAAAGAAAATAAGTTACAGTTAAGTTAAGAAGAAAGTGGTAGATTGAGAAGGTGGAGAAAATGGAAAATGAATTTATACAAAGAAATTAAAAGAGTGATAAAAGAGTTGGGAGATTGTGGTGATCTAACTAAAATTAAAGGGAAAAAACTAAAAATTACTTACCTTTTCAATATTCATATACCTTAGATCCGTTGCGATGACTTACCTCGTCTTTGAAGGCGATCAAGCATGGTGTATTGGATCTTCCCCATTCCCGATCTACACTACGAATAAAAGAGCAAGCTAAACTAACAAAGAATGGTTGTTCATCACCATATGCCATCAAGGGCACTTGCAATGGCGAAGCAGTCTCGAGGCTATCAAATTCGCTTAGATTACAAACACGTCAGAGGAAAGTAAATGAAAACAAGAGTTAAGAAGAAAAGAAACTTCGATTCGACTCAAATAACAATGAAAGAAAAGACTTACTTACACCATTGTCACCCTCAATACAAGATTGCTCCCATTCCTCCATGAAACTCATCTCTCCTCTCAATTACATAAAGGAAAGTAAAAATTACATCAAAGAAAAAATAAAAACCTACACTAAAAAGAATGAAAAACTAGTCTAAGAATCTATCTCTGCTTCGTCGTTCCCTGTAGTCTCTGAAAACCCAGTATTTATAGGCAAAAACCAAGTAAGGGAGAGCGTACGAAGATAGGGAAAGCAAACATTCCCCCAACAACCCTAACAAAGCTGCAAAAATGCGACTTTTGTCGCGTTTTCGCGGCAAGGGTGTGGCTAGGTGGCCATACCCAGGAGGTGGTACTCCCTGGTTTCGCGATATGACTTTATCTCTTTCCGGATTTGCGGTTTTGGGTCCCGGATTTGACAAAACCTCCTTTGATCTTCAGCTTTAACCAATTGATTTGTAAAGATCTTATTTTAACCGCTTGTTCAACTTATTTTATCTTCTCTGATTTGCCCTAATCTGTCCTGGTCTTTGATTCGAATTAATTCTGAATTAAATTAGAATTTTGATGGGCTATTGGGCTCGTTTCTCTTCCCTCTCCTTTAGTAATGGGCCTGCATATAAATTAGATAATAATTAGGATTAAAAACAGAGTTTATTAAATAATAAATATAAAAATGTGACAATAAATATGCAGTATCAGCGACCGATCACACCCCATGCCTATCTTTTGCTCGTCCTCGAGCAAAACAATAAAACTAAACCAAAGATTATTAGACCACTTTGTCAGGTCACGTGATTGCATTGAGCATGTGTAATAAGCTGTTAAACCTCTAGGTTCCCCCTAGAGGACGAGTTTTGTCTCGTGAGGGTTTTCAGTGGATTACACCCACAAAATCTATAAAAAAAAAACAAAGAGTTAGTATTTTCGAAAAGCATTTTGAAAGAGAAAAATATTTGAAGTATTATTGTAAGAGTTCAAGTAATCTATAAGTTATAGGAAAACTAAATTTTTCATTCCTAAGCTTAGTCTCTATTCAAAAATTTGTTATCAATCAAAGTAAGGAGTTAAATTGTACTTCTCATCTAGTCTATTATTTTACCCTAAGTCATATGTACCTTCGTGACCGTGAAATTTTGATTAAGGGTGTTTTAACTCTAATTCTTATGCCTTATTTATTTATTTTTTATTATATATATATATATATTTATGTGATATTATTCCTTAGTTCTATTAGGCTTTCTAATCTGCCCATGTAGCAAGCCTTTAATCGGTGACTCCCAAACCAAACGGTCTTAGCGCACCGAGTGAAAAAAATACCCGAAGGACTTAAGTACTCGAGCAAATAAGCCACAAAACTAAGGATTTTATTATATGAACCGCTTTTAGGCGTGAATACTTATGCTTTATGAGGCACAAATACCCAGCTTAATCAGAGAATTTTTGATATATTTTCTTTTTTTTTTTAATAAGGCATAAGAATCTTTGTTTTTGAACCATAAGTGTGTAAGTGTATAAAGCATGCATATTCCATCAAGGTAAAAATCAATACTAAATTACTTTTTCAAATTTTCTTCCTAACCTTGAAAATCAAACAAATAATCTTATTTTGACCAAGTATAAGAAATCCTAATTATAATTCTCCTATTCCTTAAAATTGACTTAATTTCTTACAAAAAAAATATCAAAGTATTATTTCTATTTTCAAAAAGTTTTTAAAATTAAAGAAAATGTTAATATTTTTTAATAATAAAAAGAAAACCTAAGTTATGTTAGAACCCTCGCCCACACCTATCTCATACATTGTCCTCAATGTATGAATTAATTCATAGATGCATGAAAAAGAAGAAAGGGAAGGAAAATATTACCTTAGGTGTGGTTCTGGTGGTGGTTGGATTGGGTCAAGAATTGCTACCTAATCAAGATAATGTGGTGGGTCACGGAACCCATCTTTATTGACCTCTTTTCTATTTACATATTTACAATCCCCAATATGAATACGATCATGAAAGATCCTAACATGAAACTTATTCCCTTTACATGACCAGTCTTGAAAAATCATCATCATGGTATACCTATGTCCAACAAAAGAATGTGACTTGGTGGAATGGTTGACTTGAGCTCAAGAATGATAGGTTCATGAACCAATACTAACTCGGGAAAATCAACTTTTGGGTTCGAGAGTTAGTTTTGCTTTAAGAGTTGAGTCCAAGTCCAAGATTGAAATTCACATTCTTTTCCCATCAATGAAATGTGACTATCAAGAATTAGTGATTCAATTTCTAGATCAATAGGTACGGGAATAAATGTTGGCTCAAAAAATGGTCCAAATTGGGTAAGGATACCGGAGTCAACATAGATTCAAAAATGGGAACTGAATCACAAGGTTGGGGATCAGGTTCACATTCATAATCAAGTTCAGTCTCATTAAAATGAAAAACTTGCCAATTCGTCAATGGGTTGATATTGGTCAAGTTTAAGGTTTTGTGGTAAAATTGAATCTTGGTCAAAATCTTTAAGATACCATGATTCTTAATTTTCATCAATATGGCTTGAAGTGTCAAGAATAGTCAAATATTGGGTGGGGAGAGTTTTCTTATTCCTGCGCATGTTTTTCAATCTACTAAGTCTTGTTTTTATCATATCGAATGGATCATTTTGGGATTGAATCATGAATTCCATACTCTTTTCTAAGTCAGCATGTTCTTCTTGAAAAATAGAGTAAGGATCTGCGACTTGAAAATTTTGACGGGATTTTGAGTCTTCTAAAATTTGAATTCGTCTCGTCTAAAGCTTCCATCCTCTTTTCCCAGTCAATTGATTCTTCTAATGGTTGTTCGATAGAAGGAGTATATGAAGCTGGATTTCGTAGGGTGGTTGACAATATGACTCAGGAGAGTTGTATCCCCATTGAATCTGTGAAGAGTAGTGATGATTATTCCAGTCTTGTTCATAGTATTAGGACTGGGGCATGTATTGATTCGGATAAGACCAGCCGGGTTGGTAACATCCAAAAAAGAGGTCGGGGTGTAACATGGATTACAATAAAAATGAGAAAAATTGTTATTATAAGCCATATCACACAAAAATTATCAAAATCAAACAAAGAAAAACAAACAAATAAACAAACAAAATGAAAAATTCTAACCTAAGTTAGGGTAAACCTTAGATCTAGATGACTCCTAACGGGTTAGACTATCCACGGGGGGTATGTTGCTGACCGTGATCACGAGTTAATTGGCCAGGTAGGGGCAAGATTGATGGGAGGTATCCGTGCTTAAAGCAACAGGCCTAATTATGTCAAACCACCAGCCTTCGGGGTTTCGCCCCTCAATCCCCAACCTTAGACACCAATTTAGTAAGAGTCAAATTCAAATCAACTTTCCCCTCAGGTCAGTCTTTTATATGAGTCCGAGATGTTCCTAAAGCCAACGTCTACTCAGTTTTAGTTAGGCTTGGGTTTAGTGAGTGAGGAGTTTGTTTGTGGGCTAAGGGCCCCACCTTATCTTGTTTATAAGACAAGCCCTTAATTCCGTTTAGTACAGTGTACAAGTATATAGAAAAAAGTAACACTCAAGCAATATTTCATACAAGAATGAACCTTATACTAAATGCTGTGCACACATACCTTGGCTCCAACGCTTTTCAACAGTAAATAGAAAATGTAATGAAATAGACACGTGCCTAAATACAAAATCTAAATCATTTTTAGCATTTACAATCAACCTTTTACTGTTATGTGAGAAATGTATGTACAGTGAGTCAAATAAGAAAATAAATAGCTACAGATACTACACTTTGCAATTTAGCCAACCTGTAGAAAATGCAGGTTAGTAGTTCACTCAGATTGCCAGAGGAATGTAGCAAATCTGAGGGCTTCTGGGCTCTGCTTTCTTGAGCTGAGTCCAGGGCCACTTATATGTCCACTGCAGCAAGAATTTTCTTGATATCTACATTGCACACCAAGAATAAAGAAGAAAGTTAACCAAAAATATAACTTAAAAAGAGAATTACTTACCGTCCCTCCCGACAACAGCGCCAAAATATGATTTAGGTTTTTCTCTTTGTTTTGACGTGCACACAAAATATAGAATTTCAAAACTTTAAAATAGAGATGTGTAAGTTCTCAATACTACCGCAACAGCAAGTGGTTATGCGGGTCGTGATCCACAAGGAGAGACTAGTGATAGAAGCTTTTGAGTAAGTTCTCTTTTAGGTTACGATCAATGCTTAAATATCTTCTTTTAGTTTTTGAAAAAAAAAGAAAACTAAGTTACAGTTAAGTTAAGAAGAAAGTGGTAAATTGAGAAGGTGGAGAAAATAGAAAATGAATTTATACAAAGAAATTAAAAAGAGTGATAAAAGAGTTGGGAGATAGTGGTGATCTAAACTAAAAATTAAAGGAAAAAACTAAAATTACTTACCTCTTCAATATTCATATACCTTAGATCCGTAGCGACGACTTACCTAGTGTTTGAAGGCGATCAAGCATGGTGTATTGGATCTTCCCCATTCCCGATCTACAATACGAATAAAAGGGCAAGCTAAACTAACAAAGAATGGTTGTTCATCACCATACGCCATCAAGGGCACTTGCAATGGCGAAGCAGTCTCGAGGCTATCAAATTCACTTGGATTACAAACACGTCAGAGGAAAGTAAATGAAAACAAGAGTTAAGAAGAAAAGAAACTTCGATTCGACTCAAATAACAATGAAAGAAAGACTTACTTACACCGTTGTCACCCTCAATACAAGCTTGCTCCCATTCCTCCATGAAACTCATCTTTCCTCTCAATTACATAAAAGGAAGTAAAAATTACATCAAAGAAAAATAAAAACCTACACTAAAAAGAATAAAAACTAGCCTAAGAATCTATCTCTGCTTTGTCGTTCCCTGTAGTCTCTGAAAACCTAGTATTTATAGGTGAAAACCAAGTAAGGGAGAGCGTACGAAGATAGGGGGAGCAAACGCTCCCCCAAGAACCCTAACAAAGCCGCGAAAACATGGCTTTTGCCGTGTTTCCGTGGCAAGGGTGTGTGATTGAGGAAAACCTGCACACAAAATACGGAATTTTAGATCTAGAAATAAAGATGTGCAAGTGCTCAATTCTTACCGCTATAGCAAGTGGCTATGCGGGTCGTGATCCTCAAGGAGGGTTTTGCGATAGAAGCGTTCACGGTTCTTTATTGAAATCTTAATGAAGATAAAACGAAAGTTCTTTGTTTCTTAAAAGAAAAGAGAAAAAGAGTTATGTTAAAGTTAAAAAGAAAACGGTAGAATGAGGAGGTGGAGAAAATCAGAAAATGATGAAAGCGATTATGTACAAATGAGTTGGAAAAGAAATGATGAAAGATTTGGAAGAGGTGGTGATCTATACTAAAGAAATAAAGAAAAGAAAGAAAGAAGAGTGAAGAAATACTTACCTAGTTTGATTGATGACTTACCTGGAAACCTTTGCATGTTCTACCTTGCATTCGGAGGCGTTCAACGCATAGGTCATAAGATCGAGCTCAGTCCCTGTTCGCATTATATCATCAAGCCTTGCAAGGATGAAGTGATACGGATCTTGAGGAGGAGAACGTCTTCATGAAGTATCGTTGGCACTCACAAAGGCTCGTTATACTTATGCTTCTGGCTTCACTTGCAAACTCATCAAAAAGAAAGGAGGTAAAGTAGAAAGAGGAAGAAAGAAACAAAAGAAAATACGAACATAAAAAGAAGCTTTTACCTTTATTACTTGCAGAAACAATGGAAGAAAGGAGGAGGGTACATCGGTGTCACTCTCAACATCAGCCTCTCTCTCTTACTTACATGAATCTTCATCTAACCTAAGCTTACATACAAATTACATAAAAAAACAAAAACCTAAACTACAAAATGAAAAACTAGTCTAAATCCTATCTCTGCATGGTCGTCCTTTTTGCGTGCAAATACTGGCTTTTTATAGGCATAACCCACACGAGAAGGATCCCGGGGAGATCGGGGGAGCAAACGCTCCCCCTAACTCCCCAACCAAGCCGCGGAAACGCGGCTTTGGCCGCGTTTCCACGGCCAGGGTGTGGCCAGATGGCCACACCCTGTTCGTGGGTCTCTCTGGGATTTCCTTCTGCATTTATCTTCAGTTGGTTTCTTCGTTTGAGTCCAGGTTTCTGACGAAATGGCCTTGGATTCTTGGCTTTAACTGATCGATTCTGAGAGGATTCTTCTCAACCGGTTTTCAACCTCTTGATTTACCCTGATTTACTAAGTGCGAATTAATTCTGATTTAATTCAGAATTTTGGTGGGCTTTGGGCTCATTTCTCTTCATCTCCTTAAAGAATGGGCCTGTAAATAAATTAAGCAATTAATTAATTCAATGCAAAGTTTTATTCTAGAATAAGTATGAAAATATGATACTAAATATGCAACATTAGCGACCAATCACACCCCCATACCTATCTTTTGCTCGTCCTCGAGCAAAACAACTAAACTATACTAAGGATTATTAGACCACTTTCGCTGGTCACGCGATTGCTCTGAGCATGTGCAACAAGCCGTTAAACCTCTAGGTTTCCCCTAGAGGACGAGTTTTGTCTCGTGAGGTTTTCAGCGGATTACACCCACAAAATCCATAAAGAAAGGGAAACAAAGAGTTAGTATTTTTGAAAAGCATTTTGAAAGAGAAAAATATTTGAAATATAATTGTAAGATCTAAGCAATCTATAAGTTATAGGAAAACTAAATTTTTCATTCCTAAACTTAGTCTCTATTCAAAAATTTGTTATCAATCAAAGTAAGGAGTCAAATTGTACTTCTCATCTAGTCTATTACTTTACCCTAAGTCATATGCACCTTGTGACTGTGAAAATTTTTACAAAGGGTTCATTAACTCTAACTCTTATGCCTTATTTATTTATATATATCTATTTTTTTGGTGGTATTATTCCTTAGTTCTATTAGGCTTTCTAATCTGCCCATGTAACGAGCCTTTAATCGATGACTCCCAAACCAAACGGTCTTAGGGCACCGGGTGAGAAAACACCCCAAGGACTTAAGGACTCGAGCAGACAAGGCCACAAAACTAAGGATTTTATTATATGAATCTCTTTTAGGCGTGAACACTTATGCTTTATTAGGCATAAATACCCAGCTTAATCAGAGGAAATTTTTTCTCAAACTTATCTAATCATCTTTCGCATAAATACTAAGGCTTGCTTAGGCCAAAGCACCTAGCTAATCAATAATTAGACTTGTTCATTTTTCATAGATATTTTTTTTCTTTTTTTTTTATATATAAGGCATAAGAATCTTTGTTTTTGAACCCTAAGTGTGTAAGTGTATGAAGTGTGCATATTTCATTAAGGTAAAGATCAAGACTAAATTACTTTGACAAATTTTCTTCCTAACCCTAAAAATCAAACAAATAATCTTATTTTGACCAAGTATAAGAAATCCTAATTTGGATTTTCCTATTCCTTAAAATTAACTTAATTTCTTACAAAATATGTCAAAATATTGTTTCTCTTTTCAAAAAGTTTTTAAAAGTAAAGAAAATGTTAAAATGTTTTTTTATTTTATTTTAAAAACTAAGTTATGTTAGACCCTCCCCCACACCTATCTCATGCATTGTCCTCAATGTATGAATTAATGCATAGATGCATGAAAAAGAAGAAAGGGAAGGAAAATGTTACCTTAAGGTGGTGGTTCCGGTGGTGGTCTGATTGGTCCACGAAATGCGGCCCAATCGACTTTTCGTTGGGTTCGGAGGAACCCACCAGAAATTTCACTAATATAATCCATTAAAATTGTGTATCCATGAAGGATTTTTATTAAGTAATTGACCCCATCTAATTTCCAAATTCCATAACTGATTTCAGAGTCAAATTTGTCAACCACCTCGTCCCAAAATGGAGTATGAAATGATAGAACGGTTGACTTGGACTCAGGAAGTATAGGAACTAATACCGACTCAGGAAGGTGACTTAAGTCAAGTAAAGGTTCAGGAGTCGAGACTGGTTCAAGAAGTGTGTCCAAGTCAAGAAGTTGAAACTCAAGTCCACATTAATTTTTCAACAATGGAATGTGACTTAATATTGGTGATTCATGTTCAGGAATGATAGGTGGGGAAATCAAACTGACTCTAACATATTGCTCAAGTTTGGTAACAAAACAGGAGTCAAGATTGATTCAGAAAGTTGAACTGGATCACAGATTTGAAAATCTAGAACACATATCTCATTGAGTTCAATATCAAAAAAATGACAACTTGCCAATTTGTCAATAGGATTTTCAAAAGTGTAAAATTGGTCAAGTTCAATATGATCATCAAAAATGGGTGATTCAATTTCATGATGAATTGGCACAGGATCCAATGTTGACTCGGGGAAAAGATTAAAATCAGGTGAAGATACCAGAGTCATTATTAAATCAGGAAGTAAAATTGAATCCCTAGGTTGGGGTTCATGATCATATTCATTTTCAAGTTCGATTTCAGGCAAGGGATAACTTGCCAGACTATCAATATTATTTGGAGTTTGGGCAAGTTCAAATGACTGTTCTGAAATGGAAGCTTGATTTCCAAAACTACATGACTCTTCGGCTCTAACAGAATGGTTAATGACATCAGAACTGGTCAAACGGTGAGAACGTAGAGATTCGACCATCATATCTATGTCATGATTTCGAGCATTTTGAGCATGAGTCATAGCTTCAAGCATCTTTTCATAGTTGATGGATTCATTGTTTTGATGAAAAGATGAAGTGTTGTCTTGGAAGTGGTAGTGAAATTGTGAGTCCATCAGATTTTGTGATTGTTGTTTGGACTCACGCATACTCCTTTCCAAAATTGATGATTTTCTATTTTGGACTGGTGGAACTGAGTATGACTCTTGGGGATATTGTGGACTAGGTGGATAAGGGGGACAAGTTGGTTGAAAATTATGCTCGGGGGAGGTGAATCTCCACTGACTCGGTGAAGAGTTGAAATTATTATGGAAATTATAGTTATTAGATTGGGGGCATGGGTTATATTGATTCGGATAAGACCAATCCGGCACACTAGGTTGGTTAAAGTCATGATATGCCGGGTTGGTAATATCCGAAAATGAACTCGGTGTGTAATATAGATTATTATTAAAGTTAAAAAATTATTATTATAAGCCATATCACACAATAGAATACAAAAAAGAAAGAAAAAACAAACAAATAAGCAAACAAATAAAAAGAGAAAATTCTAACTAAGTTAGGGTAGACCTATGACCTAGACGACTCCTAACTGGTTAGACTGTCCACGGGAGGTATAATGCAGACTTTGACCACAAGCTAATCAGCCAGGTCCGGGCAAGGTTGGTGGGAGGTTTTCCGTCAAAGACGTTCCTTAATTAAATAACCACCAACCTTCGGGCTTTAGGCCCTTAATCCCTTTCCTAGACACTGATTTTGCAGGAGTCAAATTCCAACACTTTTTCCCCTTAGGATAATCTCCTAATTGAGTCCGAGATGTCCCTAGGGCCAACGTCTACTCATTTAAGTTAAGCTTGGGTTAGTGAGTGCTTGGAATCTGATTTTTGGGCCAAGGAAGGGTGATTAAATCCCCACCTTGTCTTGTTAATGGGTGGTGCCCTTAAGATCAGTTTGTGCAAGTGTACAAGATATGTAAATAAGATTCACTCAAAGCTATGTAAATCAACCAAGAGATGAGTCCTATTCTACATGCAATGCGAACGTACCTTGCTCCAGCACTCTTCAACAGTAAAATAAAAGAATTGAAAAGACACGTGCCTAAAATGCAAATGTCTAATCAATTTTTATCTTTTTCAACAAGTATTTTACTGTTGGTTTATTAGCAGGCTTATGGTGATGGCATATAAGAAAAAACAAATTGCAGAAAACTATAATTTTGCAAGTCAAGCAGCCCTGCAAAAAACAACGTTAGTAGTCAACTCCTTTTTGCCGCGTATCCGCGGCTTTGGCCGCGAAAACGCGGCAAAGCAGAGGGTAATTGGTCTCTGCTTTCTAGAGCAGAGGCCCATACCACTTATATGTTACTGCAATCTTAATTTCCTGCTTTGCTTGCCCTATAACCTGCAACAGAGAAGAAAATTCGTTTTAGTTCTAAAAAATTTTCAATAAAAATCAGATTTCAATAAAAACGTTACCCTCCCCGGCAACGGCGCCAAAATTTTGATTGAGGGAAAACCTGCACACAAAATACGGAATTTTAGATCTAGAAATAAAGATGTGCAAGTGCTCAATTCTTACCGCTATAGCAAGTGGCTATGCGGGTCGTGATCCACAAGGAGGGTTTTGCGATAGAAGCGTTCACGGTTCTTTATTGAAATCTTAATGAAGATAAAACGAAAGTTCTTCTTTGTTTCTTAAAAAGAAAAGAGAAAAAGAGTTATGTTAAAGTTAAAAAGAAAACGGTAGAATAAGGAGGTGGAGAAAATCAGAAAACGATGAAAGCGATTATGTACAAATGAGTTGGAAAAGAAATGATGAAAGATTTGGAATAGGTGGTGATCTATACTAAAGAAATAAAAGAAAAGAAAGAAAGAAGAGTGAAGAAATACTTACCTAGTTTGATTGATGACTTACTTGGAAACCTTTGCATGTTCTACCTTGCATTCGGAGGCGTTCAACACATAGGTCATAAGATCGAGCTCAGTCCCTGTTCGCATTATATCATCAAGCCTTGCAAGGATGAAGTGATACGGATCTTGAGGAGAACGTCTTCATGAAGTATCGTTGGCACTCACAAAGGCTCGTTATACTTATGCTTCTGGCTTCACTTGCAAACTCATCAAAAACAAAGGAGGTAAAGTAGAAAGAGGAAGAAAGAAACAAAAGAAAATACGAACATAAAATGAAGCTTTTACCTTTATTACTTGCAGAAACAATGGAAGAAAGGAGGAGGGTACATCGGTGTCACTCTCAACATCAGCCTCTCTCTCTTACTTACATGAATCTTCATCTAACCTAAGCTTACATACAAATTACATAAAAAGAAAACAAAAACCTAAACTACAAAATGAAAAACTAGTCTAAAACCTATCTCTGCATGGTCGTCCTTTTTGCATGCAAATACTGGCTTTTTATAGGCATAACCCACACGAGAAGGATCCCGAGGAGAACGGGGGAGCAAACGCTCCCCCTAACTCCCCAACCAAGCCACGGAAACGCGGATTTGGCCGCGTTTCTGCGGCCAGGGTGTGGCCAGATGGCCACACCCTGTTCGTGGGTCTCTCTAGGATTTCCTTCTGCATTTATCTTCAGTTGGTTTCTTCGTTTGAGTCCAGGTTTCTGACGAAATGGCCTTGGATTCTTGGCTTTAACCGATCGATTTTGAGAGGATTCTTCTCAACCGGTTTTCAACCTCTTGATTTTGCCCTGATTTACTGAGTGCGAATTAATTCTGATTTAATTCAGAATTTTGGTGGGCTTTGGGCTCATTTCTCTTCATCTCCTTAAAGAATGGGCCTGCAAATAAATTAAGCAATTAATTAAGACAATGCAAAGTTTTATTCTAGAATAAGTATGGAAATATGATACTAAATATGCAACATTAGCGACCAATCAGTGTGGCCAGGTGGTGACACTCAGGGGATGATACTCCCTGGTTTCGCAATATGACTTTATCTCTTGCCAAATTTGTAGTTTTGGGTCTTGGATTTGACGAAACCTCTTTTGATCTTCAGCTTTAACCAATTGATTTGTAAAGATCTTGTTTTAATCGCTTGTTCAACTGGTTTTATCTTCTCTGATTTGCCCTAATCTGTCCTGGTCTTTGATTTGAATTAATTCTGAATTAAATCAGAATTTTGATGGGATTTTGGGCTCGTTTCTCTTCCCTCTCCTTTAGTAATGGGCTTGCATATAAATTCGATAATAAATAAAATTTAAAATAGAGTTTATTATGTAATAAATATAAGAATGTGACAATAAATACGCAGTATCAGCGACCGATCATTGACTCCGATCAATTTTTTTGAAAAATTTCAATGGGACCCTTTTAACTTCTTTGAAGTTTTAATCTTCAACGCAAGTCTCACAAGACTCGTGTTTGAGAATGCAGATCTCGCGTTTGAGGTTTTGAACACGGATCTTGCGTTCTGACATTTTGAACACGGATCTCGCGTTTGAGACTTTGAACGTGGATCTTGTGTTTGAATCTTTAAACGCGGATCACATGTTTGAAGCTCTGAACGCGGATCACGTTTGGATCTCTGAACGCGGATCTCATGTTTTTAGACTAGCGTTTGACCTCTAAAATTTTGTGTTTTCTTAGATCTTTTGAGTTCATTTAACTCTTTGTGCTTTTTTTTCTTTGCAGTATGTTATTCGACGAATCTGCTGTCAAAGCGTCATCATTTTGGCCACGAGGGTGGCCCTAATAATAATGTCCGCTTCGGTCTTCATTAAAACTGCGCCTCTGTTCGCCGATAAGGATAAAGGGCAAAATGCTCGACTAACGAGATGCAGCTCTTTAACTCTCAGGGATATCATCTCGGATGGGAAGCTCGAGTCTGAGGATAGGAAGATCATCAGGAAGCTGGTGTTCTTCGTCGGGGATTTGCCATCAACAACAATCTTTTTGACGGCAAATACAAATGGCTTCATCAAATTAGCAACCGCCATTTTTTCTACCTAACGTGGAATGCATGGTCCTTTTATCCTATCTGCAAGCAATGTAGATTTAGCGACCGATGGACTGGGACCTGACTAAGTTGCTACTGACACTTTCAAAAGATAAAATCCCAAATAGCTCTTCAACTGGCCCGTACAACATCTAACTTTTCAACACTTTCAAAAGACATGTTGTAGATAGTTGAACAGACAGTTTAGACTCAGCCAAACTGGCTAACTTAAGCCAGCTGGCTAGCTTCACGTGAAAGCTTGGGGTTTTAGCATCGCAGCGGGCTAGCTCCGCTTGGAATGTTAGGCCCCAGTGGGTTAGCTCTAGTGTGCTAGCTTTGCTTGAGGCTCTAGCCCTGCAGTGGGCTAGCTTCGCTTGGAGCATTAGCCTTGCAATAGGCTAGTTCCGCTTGGGCTAGCTCCGCTTGGAGCATTAGCCTTGCAATAGGCTAGTTCTGCTTGGAGCATTAACCTTGCGATAGGCTAGTTCCGCTTGGAGCTTTAGCCTCACAGAAGGCTATGCTCTATGTCACATTGACTGTTTCAATCCCCTGAGCGGGATTAGTGCACCCACTACTTCAGTGGGTTTGTTGGAGACATACTAAAAGCCTTAGTCGTTTTTGTATTAAAACTCAATATATAGTTTGTTATTTAATAATACCATTTCCATTTTATGAGAATCTGTATAGGCAAATGATTGTATTATATACATGTGTGTCATGTGTTCTACATTGTAGATGACCTGGTGTGTAGAGTTCAACTTACACACAGAAAATCAGATCATCGAGTCCCTATAGAACATAAGTTAGGTCCACAATCTTAAATGGAGTTAGATACACCATCAATAGGATTGTAATGCAATCTTCTGAAATAGTCTATCTTGACTATAGAAGACTGTTTGATGTCGAAGACTATTACATTAGTGCACTTTATGTCCATAGGACATGACTAAATTGAGGTAATTTTCTATATACTGACTATATTAGAAAATTAACACCTCATGATTATTATGAGTGCTTAAACTCTTAATTCTGAAATGTTTAATGAACATATGCATATTATATTTGCCACTTTATTCATTAAGAAGTGAGATTCTCTTACGAGTCAATAGCTTCAGTGAGTTGAGTGTATGATGATGAACTTATTCATTCATGGAATCCACGTCCCAGTATGAGAGAATAATGATGTCTTCTTGAGAAGCTTATAAGTTTTGTGCATGTTTAACCCTGCAGGTGGATTAATTATCCGACAGATATATAAGTTAAGTGATAGGTATCAAAGTCAAGATGTCGGTTAAATAAAATTGTCAGTAATTTAATTTAATCGATGAACGTCATAAATCTTAATGTGGAGAGATTTTAGGCATATAATAATAAGGATCTCGAAAATAATTTTGAGATATAAACAGAAGTGCAATTACAATTCTTTAGTGGTCTGAATTGTTATTTAATAGATTAGGATTCTAATTCGGGTTGAATTAGGGTTTCCTAATTTTATCAGAAGTCTGATCCTTATTTGATTCTTCGTGGTCTCTATCGCAGCCTATATAAAGTCTCTATAGCTCTTGGCCGCAACACACATTATACTGAAAAAACAAAAAGGAGAAAAATTCTAGTTTTCTAAAATGCGGTAGAAAAGAGCTGAAGGAGAGGTCGAAAGTTCGAAGCATACCCTCTATCTGATCTAGCACTTTGAGAATACGATAGAAGGTCACGAGGTATTCAAGACATCTTCCTAATTCATAGCTGAAGATTATTAACGAGAAGAATCCAGCGAGATCTCGAAGGTATGATCTCGATCTTTGTTAAAACTATAGGATCGCATGTGCATAAGTTTTTGTTGTTCAACCTGTATTTGCTTAAGGTAATCTCAAGAATGTTTCGCACTTTCAATTGGTATCAGAGCACACATTAGTTGCGAATATAGGTTGAACAGGCCATGTTGTCCATGAAACTATATCGCATATATCATGTATCATATGCATGATTGTATGTGCGAAGTTAACCCTTGTTTTGCAGCGTTAATCCCACCATTATGATTGCATAATATTTATTTACTATTTTATGTGATTGAATCTCACGAGGATTGTTCGTAGTTAATTGCATGCTGAATGGTCGCAAATTATTTTTTTTATCCACGAGACCTGTTTGTGGTTATTAAGAAAGAATAGGATGTAATATTGCCGACCTACTGAAGAGAGATCTTGAATTCCCGAGTCTACTTGGGAGTCCTCAGAGTCAGTTCCCAGACTCTACTCGGGAGTCCTCAGATCCAGATCTCGAAGTCTACTCGGAGTCCTTGGAGCAAGTTCCTGAAGTCTACTAGGAGTCCTCAGAGCCAGTTCTGGGAGTATATAGAGTTCGTTCTCGGTGCCAGTTTTCGAGGTTCTTTGGCGGAGCTGCTCAGATAAGTCGTAATACTCCACGGAACGCAGCAAGGAGACTCCGCCCATAATAGCTGGGATCATATTTCTATATTGTGATATTTATGCCTGTTGTGATTTGTATTGCATATCATGTGTGTTAATTTCTAGATTATGTAATTCCTATGATTTTGATGATATAATTCACCTATAAATTAAGCTACTAACAAGTTGGAATAGTAGTATTTCAGGATAAGACTTTTATTAGAGGATAGATGGATTTGAGCTATTAATATCATATACATATGGAGGATGGAAGAAATAATGTGATGCTCTACAAATTTCTTATTCAAACTATCAAAGAGCTAAAAAGAGCAAAACACATCAAGCTCCACAAGATCAAGTTATTAAAAGATACATCAAGTTATGAAAGAGAAAGAAGGAGCCAAAGATATATTGAGCTAAAAAATTCTTCAATAAAAGCTATGTAAGTAATCATTGTTGTAATTTTATCATCAAACATAAATTTGGCACATAGTAGGATCTTTCTGTTTTAGTTTCTAGGTAGAATGTCCATTCTACCACCTGAACTTGATCTACCATCTCTGACCTGTACAGACTAATATGAGATTAATTTTGTCTTTAGTCTGTTTCTGTTCATATTATTCTCTGGACTTTATTTTCAGTTCTGTGATGCCCAAGAAATAGCTCCACACGGGTTGTACTTCATTTGGTTATCTACCTACTCCTTGCATTAACTTCTTTCATACAAGTGGATTATATTTACCTCTATTTAAACCTGTAAATCCAGTCTGTTCATGTTGCTGTGACAGTACTGTACAGTCCCCATATTGTCTTATATTTACAACTGAATTAAAGATCCGTTGGGTATACATGCAGAGGGATATCTTCTTCACCTTGCTTTCCTCTAATATCTTCATACCCTCTCTGAATCCTAAACTGCAGCAGTAGCATTTATTGCTCAGATTTACCACAGTATGGATATCTTGATTCAGCAGCATTTAATGCTCTTAAGGGGCAGAAAAACTTTGTTTCTCTGTTGTCTCTAATGGTTGGATTCAATCTGGATTTGAATTGTTGTTTATATATTAACTTGTTCATTCATTGCAAGAAAAAGCACAAAAATATAAGAACACTATCCTAAAACTTTCATAAAACAAAAACAGTGCTCTTCAACCACTCAAGCCTTAAATTTTCAGATCTTACCAAACCAGAGTTGTTGAGCCAATCATCTACATTCAAGTTCTGATTTTCAGAAAGTCTCAAGCATTCAATATAAGAAAATTTCTTTACTTCATTTACTTCTCTATTGGAGAATCTCTTTCACTTCTTCTATACTTATTATAGATTCTAATTGCTAGAGATTTATTGTGCCGATTTATTGATTGATAATAGTTAAGACTATATAATTGCATAGAGTCTCCTATTGTATTTTATTATTGTGCTTATTTTTGTTCTCATATTGTGTTAGAGAACAAAATATTTTGTCATATTCACTGTTGTGTGTCTTAAGGTAGAGGTGATGTGAAAATCTAAGATCGGGAGTATCTTGGTGGTTTGTAAATCCAAAATTGGTTAACATCTTGGTGGGTTAAAAATCCAACCTCAAGAAAGAGTCTTGGTGGTTGTAATCTCTACTTCAAGGAGAAACTTTTTAGTGGATTTACAAATCCTAGAGAGGAGACTTCTAGGTAGTGGATGTTGGAGTTTCCTGAACCACCCTAAAATTGCTTGCCTTCTTTTTGTTGATTACCACTATATTTTATTTGTTGTGCTTTTACTGCTATATTACTATTTTCTGTACTCTGTTGATTCTACCACTCATCCTACCTACTCTCAAGTGATTCTACCATGCCTTCTACCATCAGACTGGGTGATCCTACCAGTCTGCATTAATTCACTGCTTTATATTATTACTTGCATATTTAATATTTAATTACCCTTGACTCTATTCACCCCCCTCTAGTGTCTAACAATTGGTTTCAGAGCATTGGTACTCTTATTTTTAGGCTTTATATCTTAGAGATCGATCCTATTGTTTCCACTAGTGACCTTATTCCACCAGAGGGGTGATCCAACAATAGACCACCAATATTTAATGGTACTAATTATGCATATTGGAAAGCATGCATGAGAATTCATATTCAGCCTATTAATTGAAAGATTTGGGGCATGATTGAAGATGGCTACACCTCTCCCATTATAGAGGTTGATGTTAAAAAGGTCCTAAATCTCGGTCCGAATGGAATGGAGGGATTTCTCTTATGCAAATTTAAATTCTAAAGCTATTAGTTATATTATCAATTGTAACGCCCCGATCCCGCGGATACGGAGACGTTACTGTGACGTATATACGCAGGTCAGAAATACCCTCACGTAAATATGCTAAGCATCAGTATAGGTAAGAATCAAAGTATGAAAGCACGTGGTGCATTATACATTCCAACATATGAGTACAATTATAAAGTTATCACCAGATGTGACACAATAT
Organism: Agave tequilana; assembly: GCA_038442645.1. NCBI lineage: Eukaryota > Viridiplantae > Streptophyta > Magnoliopsida > Asparagales > Asparagaceae > Agave > Agave tequilana. The sequence goes on from JAVJIF010014070.1 coordinate 30,856, forward strand.
CACAAGAATATTACATCACCGATAGGCGCAATTGCGAGAATACAAGGAGATATACAAGTATGAACAGTACAAAAGGCGCTCACGAGTTTACAGAAACAAAACTCGAGAGACGCGCAGGGGGCCTGGAAGGACAGGGCTTCAGACGGTATGTTGGAGATTCACGCTACCGCTGCACCTCTCAGGTCAGCAACTAGGAGAATCCACACGCTCCAAGCTCCAGGACCTGGACATGAGATCCAGGAGAGTCAGAACTCCCCAGCGAGTGGTGATGCTAATGCCAAATGGCGTGAATAGATAGGCACATGTGTATCGATAAATCTGAATCATAAACATGCATTGAAAATCGTGTCGTGAGCACAAGCATACAGAAGCAGGTAGATATATAGCAAGTGATATCAAGTAGGGAATATTCATGGTATAATAAGATAAGAGCAGGAGACTAGTGGAATAGAACACAAGTGGTAAAGTAGGATGTAAGCAGCTATAATATAATAATGGTCATAACTTGGAAATCTGATGTAAAACCTAATGAAAGCATACTTGGCAAAACATACAACGGATACATAGTTGGCATCTTTTAATATTATTATTACTCGTCTTACCCAGATGTCTAGATATGTGAACTAGCGTCCCAACACACATATATTCACATCTGAGTAAATGATTAGTCTACAATTCTGCATTATAACATCGCATTTTCCTACTGATTTATGAATAAAAAATATGATTTTTAATTGTGTTTTAGTCTACTTTGCAGATAAATCAAGATTTTAGGGGCAAAAGAGTAATAAGAGCTTAATTAAACCCATTTTTGGGTAATTAAATCCGGATTTCTTGGAGGCCAAGCAAGAGAGCTTCTAAAAGATGCATTGAACCTAGACCCTTGCGCACGTCAGACGAATATCCGGACGAAAATACCCAAATACAAGTATACCAAGAAGGTTATCGAAGCGACGAGAATATGCTCAATAACCCAGGGACCTAAGTCCCTGGTTTGGCCGTGAAAATGCGGCTATGGCCACGTTTCTGCAGCCAAGTAGGCAAGCCACGTATCGATTTTTGACGCGTGGTCTCGTCTCGTCTTCTGGAACCTCCTTTCGCCAATAAATATCCCTGCAGGGACTCAAAATACAAGCAGATTGAAAATAGGCTAGGTTTTCTCTCTTTTAGTATAGGTGTTCTTATTTTCTTTTCTTTTCTTTTGTATTTTTATTTATTTTTAGATCATGTATTAGGACTGAGAGATTCAGAGAGAGAAAGAAAGATTGATGTAATAGATAGTGACAATCTATGTAAAGGTGTCTCCTTTCTTCTCCATTGTAATCTTTTTCATCTTCTACATAATGTTTAGCTAATTTTTCTTCTCATGACAATCTAACTACTAACCACTAACTATCTAACCATTTACTTGATAATCCACATGAATCTAATAGCCTCTACAAGGTCTTGCTCTTGCAAGAGCCATTGATGGCTCATGATGGTGGATTCTAATACTCTAACATTTCTAACATCTAACCTACTAACTTGCTAACTTGTAATGCCTTCTTTATTTCATGCTTATCTCTAATTGATTTTGATGATTTAATAGTATCTTGCAACTTGTTGTGTGGTATGGATGTGTTGTTTGAATGTAGAAGAATAATCTTATGAGCCATGCTTTGTATCGTCTCTTGAAGCTAAGGATTAGTGATGGCCAAGAATCCATGTGAGGCAACTATCACTAAGAGGTTAGCATGGTTAGTGCAGAAATTAGTAGTTAGTAACCATGAGCTTTCTTTATTCTTATTTTAAAAAATCAATTTCAAAACCCTTTTATCATTTTTTTCATTGTTGTTCTCACCAACTTCTTAGTTCATCTTTGTTTCATCTTCTTTTAGTTTACAAAATCATTTCTCTTTTATTTTCACATCGCTGTTTTCATCCCCTTCTCCACTTATCACTTCTGAATTTATTTTCTTTTTCTTTTACTTTTCCTCAGTCTTTAACAAAGAAGACTTGTTAATATTACACGTGAATGGACTGTTAATGCTTTTATCGCCTCCCGTACCTATGGATTCGACCCGTTGAGCCAATGCTATAACAAAAGCATCGAGAGAACATTAGCACACACAAGCTTTTCACTGATTTTACAAAACACACATTTTAAAGTGCTGGTTTCGTCCCGATTAAATTTTGGCGCCGTTGCCGGGACGGGAATGGTTTTGTTTTCACGTTTTATTAACATTTTCTTCTCTGTTTTGGTGTGCAGGGCAATTGTTACAAAATTTTTATATTGTAGAAGTCTACTCTTGCTTACCTCTCCCTGCTTTAGAAAGCAGAAAACTTGCTTCTAAACCTTTGCCACGAAAATCAAAGAAAAATCGCGAAAACGCGACAATTTTGTGGCAATTGTACTTTGTCTTTTGCAGGGAATTTGAAAGCTATATATATTGGTGTATTCTTCTACTAATTATCTGCTTTGATTGCCTACACACTGTAAAAATTAAAGAACTAAAATACGGTATTTGGACGCTTTTAAAATGGTTTAGACATTTACATTTAGGCACGTGTCAATTCAATTCCATTATACTGTATTTTGTTCTATTGTTGTGATCTGGACTGAGGTGTACATATGGCATTGCATATAGCATAGGACAAACAGGTGGGTGATTTACTCGCTTTGTATTATATTCTTGTCTATATTGCACACTAGCACGAATTAAAATTAAGGACAAAACCCAATACAAGATAAGGTGGGGATTTCATCACCCTTCCTTAACCCAAAAATTACCTCCCCACTCACGCAACCCAAGCCCTAATAAAAATTGATAGACATTGGCCCCTAGGGACATCTCAGAGTCATTAAGAGATTGACCAAGGGTGGAACTTGTTTTGAATCTTACTCTTGTGAAATCAGTGTCTAAGGTTGGGGATTAAGAGATTACGCCTCGAAAATACCGTGGTTTGGCGTAATTAAGGCCGTTGCTTACGCACGGATACCTCCCATCGTATTTTGCCCCTACCTAGCCGATTAGCTTGTGATCAGATTCATACAACAACCTCTCCCGGGTAATCGACCAGTTAAGAGTCATCTAGGTCTAGGTCAACTTTAGTATAGGCTTGGTTTTGATTTTTTTCTTTTCTTTTTTGTTTGTTGCTTGCTTTTTCTTTTTTGTTTGTGATTGTTTGTGAAATGGAATTCAATAACAACAATTCTTTTAATCCTAATATGAATTCATATTTCACACCGACCCCATTTGATTCGGATAATTCCAACCTGCCTTTTTATAATATGAATCAACCAAATACACCGGGTTAGCCTTATTCGAATCAATACAACCCATACCCCCAATCTTATGGCTATAATTTTTAAAATAATTTCAACTCTTCACAGAGTCAATGGGGATTCACCTCCCCCGAGTCAAATTTTCAACCATCTTACCCACAATTTTCACAATATTCATTTCTCGATTTTGTTTCTTATACTCATTTTCTAGAACCAGCAATTGAAAAAAAAATCTGAGTTAGAAAAGAGTATAGAAGCCAACCTATAAGAGACCGAGCGACAATTTTAGAAAATGTTGGCCTTCCCAATTTCACAATATTTTCAAGAGTCTTACTCAGTTCCTCCTCTTCAAAATGATCAAACATCTGTCTTGGAATTGACTGAGGAACTCTTGCGTGAGTCTGAGCGACAATCTCAAAACATGTTGGACTCACACTCTTCACAAATATTCCAAAACCAAGATTCTTACACTCTTTCTAGAACATCCACTTGAAGAAAAAATCATATCTAGAAAAGAATATAGAAATCTTGTAAGAATCTGCACTGCAATTTCAAAAATCTTCTGCCCAGTCTATCAATAGGTTGGAAACACAATTGAGTCAATTGGTCAATATTTATAGGAATGAGAAAACTCTCTCTTATCAATCTTTGACCAATTCAGAAATCTCTAACTCTATTGATTTAACCAGGACTCCTGTTGTTTGGAAACCAAGATTCAATTTCAGCATACCCATTTGAACTTGACCTAACTTCAAATTTTGAAAATCCCATTGACATTTTGGCCAGTTATCCTTTTCTTGAGATTGAACTTGAGCATGAATATGATCCTGAACCTCAACTTAGTAATTCAATTTCACTTCCTGATTCAATAATGACCGAGGTATTTTTACCTGATTTCAGGGCTTTTCCCCAGTCAAGATTGGATCCTGTGCCAGTCCATTGTGAAATTGAATCACCAATCTTTTATGATCATCATATTGAACTTACCAATTTCATACTTTTGAAAGTCCCATTGACAAATTGACAACTTCTCATTTTTATGAAATTGAACTCAATGAGAAATGTGACTTCGATCCTCAAATTTGTGATCCAATTCAAATTCCTAGATCATTATTGACTCCTATTTGTTACCCAACTTGAGCAACATTTTAGAGTCAGTCTTGATTCCCATACCTATCATTCTTGAGCTTGAATCACCAAAAAGTCACATTTCATTGTGGGAAAATAAATGTGGACTTGAATTTCAACTTCTTGATTTGGACCCGATTTCTGAACCAATCTCGACTCCAGAACCTTTACTTGACCTAAGTCAAATTCTTGAGTCAGTATTCGTTCCTGTACTTTCTGAGTTAAAATCAATCATTCCAACTTTTCACACTCCATTTTGGGACAAGGGTGTTGATAAAATTGACTCTGAAATTATTTTGAAAATTTGAAAATTAGATGGGGTAAATTTTTTAATAAAAATCACTCATATATATATATATCATTTTAGTGGGCTGTATTATAGAGGTCTCAGGTGGGTTCCTCCGGATACCACATTCTTTGAATTGGGCTGCATTTAGTGGACCAATCAGACCACCACCGAAACCACCACCTTGAGGTGATTTTTTTCCTTCCCTCTCTATTTGTTTCATGCATACATACATTCATGATGCATTGAGGACAATGCATGAGATAAGTGTGGGGGAGGGTCTACTAACGTAGAGTTCTTTAGATTTTCTTTCTTTTTCACTTCTTGTAGGATACTCTTAGAAATTTTCCCTTTTGTATAGGATTTTTTTCTTTAAAAACTTTATAAAACAAGAGACATAGTTTTAATCTATTTTTAAGAAAATTAAGATGATCTTAGAAATTAAGGAAGCCTTAATTATGACATCTTAAACCTAGTAAAAATAATGGATATTGTTTAAAATTATAGGCTTAGTAAAATAAATTGGAGAGATAATTTTATTTTGAATTTTTTGTAAGTTCACCTAGAGGGGGGGTGAATAGGTGATGGCTAATCTAATGGTCACTTAATGCCTAATAATGATGAAGCTAAAACAATTATGACCTAATAAAATCTTTTACACTAAACACCACGTATAACCAAAGAGTGTTGCCGAATTCCCCGTGAAGGGCTCTGGACAAACTCCTCTAGATTCCCCTTGAATGGGTTGAGGTGCCGCGTTGGCTCTCTTGGTTGAATACAAGTGTTAGTCAACAATCCCAAGCAAGTATATCAATATGAGCACAAGGAATATATCATGCATGTAAAGGTAAAGACAAGATAAGTAATACAAGATATAAACAAGGAGATAGAGAGAGAGAAATGGCAATCGCAAACACAAGGGTATGTTTCGAGGTTCGAGCACACTTGCTCTACATCCCCGCCTTCGACACACGAAGGATTTCCACTATGCAAGATCCCAATGGATCTCTCCTCGGTGCCGCAACACCTACAAGCCCTCGGACTCTCTAGTCCCTTACACACGCAAGCTCACTAGCTCGCCGAGGCCGCACCTCAAACCACCGAGTTCACACAAGAACTCTAAACCACCACGAGCACTCTTGCCCGTCTCCTCAAAGTACAAAGATGAAATCTTTGGTGATCTACAACACTTTGATCACCGATTACAAACTCTCACAACACAATCCTATAGATAGATAAGGCAATGGATAGCTCAAGTGATTGTGAGAAAGCAAGGAAAGAACTATGGTGAAAAACTCAAGAAATCACTTTTAACACTCTTGTTAAAATCTTCCCTTTAGATAGGAAATATTTGCTCTCTATTTTGTGGAAAAAACCTCTGGAATGAATGGGAAAAACTGGCTCTAAGAGTCTCCAAAATCTTGGCTCAAAACAATGACCAAACCCCCAAATTTATAGGCCAGAAAAATATAGCCGTTGGGGTCTGTCAGAGCTGCGGTCGACCCGTACGGTCGACCGCCAACGGTCAGAAATCCGACCGTTGGAGCCACGGTCGACCGCCTGGGTCGACCGACCCATTGGAGCTGAGAGTCGAACTCTCTGTCGGTCAACCCGTACGGTCGGCCGAACTTTCCAGAGAGCAGAGCTCTCTGGAGCGGTCGACCAGTACGGTCGGCCGTCCTCCAGTGCACAAAGGCGTGCACATCTGTGCACGTCGGTCGACCCAGCCGGTCGACCGACTTCAAGATTAGTCGACTGTAAAGAAGGTCAAGTCGACTTATCTGAAGCCTGAAACAAATTTTCTAGGATTAAAACTTAGTCTTTTGGGCTCAAATAAAATCCCATAAAATACTTAAAAATCTACAAAAATAGTTTTACCAATATACTTTGAAATACAAACATGCTTGCACAAAATCAAGGCATGTTATAAAAGATTGGACTATTTTTGTAACTTGAAAATATTTGGCTCATGATAAAAACTGTTTTTCCAAAACAATATTTTTCCAAAACATGTTTTTTCAAATCTTCATCAAATACAAAAACAAGATATACTTTTTAAAGCATAGTGTGTATGGAAATGATCCACTACACAATCAAGATGAAATATCTATGTTTTTGACATTAAGCTCTAAATAAGGTTTTGGTTGAAACATATAACTTGAATACCAAAAACAATACCTTTCATTTTGGACAAATCTCATTTTGGTTTTTTGTTAAAAATCTTTTCTAAATCTTTTATGAAAACAATTCTATCAAGAGTCTGTGTGTGATATATATACTTGAGCAATCCACCAACTATTCTATCCTTTACATTTTATCTAAAAATAAAAATCTTATACCTAGACACAAGTCTTCATCTTCTTGAAGTCTTCACTTGAAGGCTTCTCATCTTCTTGACTTGGTCCAAGCTTGATCCAAAAGCTCCTTGGATCACACCGTGCTAGCTCCAAATCTTGACATTTTATCCTTTGTTGAGCTATGCACCTACTAAGATCTTGATAATGAATCTGTCACTAATTAAACACAAGATCATTAGTAATCATAACTTCATGAGTTGATCATCATCAAAACTAGGGTGATAGGCTTTTGGGCCAACATTTTTTGCCTTAGATAGTATGCACTTCACACTTACACATTTTTGGGATGAAAACAATGACCTAAAATGTCATAAAGCAAAAAAAAATAATAAAAAGAAAAAATATATGGTATAAATGAATAAAAAAAATCACTTATTAAGCTGGATAACTATGCCTCAAGAAACATTATTATTCATGCCTAACGGTGGTTATAAGAAACAAATAATCCCCCTTAGTTATGTGGCCTTGTTTACTCGAGTCCTTAAACCCGATGGATGTTTTCTCATTTGGTGCCCTAAGACCGTCCGGTCTGAGATTCATCGGTTATAGGCTCACTACCTGGGTGAACTAGAAAGTCTAAGAAAACTCAGAGAAAAAAAATAAATATATATAAATAAATGGCTTGATGGTTGGAGTTGTAATCAAAGAAATCTTCACTGTCACAAAGTGCATAATATTTAGGTTTATGAAGGATAAAATATTAAATTCAATTTTGAATTTTTACCTTAATTGAAGACAAGATCTTGCATATAGATTAAGTTTGGGAGAATAATTTTTGGTGGACTTATGACTTTAGAGCGCTTATATTTTTGCAAAAATATTTCATAAACTTGTCTCTCTTTCAAAATGAATTTTTCAAAACACTAACATTTGTCTTCTTTCTTTATGGATTTTGTGGGTGCAATCCGCTGAAACCCTCAGGAAAATAAAACTCCTCCTCTAGGGGAAACTTAGAGGTTTAACGGCTTGTTGTACACGCTCAGTGCAATCGCGTCACCTGCGAAAGTGGTATAATAACATTTGTAGTATAGTTTTTCTCTTTCTTATTTTGCTCGAGACGAGTAAAAAATAAGTGTGAGGGTGTGATTAGTCTACAATTCTGCATTATAACATCGCATTTTCCTACCGATTTATGAATAAAATATCATTTTAATTGTGTTTTGTTCTACTTTGCAGATAAATCAAGAGTATAGAGACAAAGGAGTAATAAGAGCTTAATTAAACCTATTTTCAGGTAATTAAATCTGGATTTCTTGGAGGCCGAGCAATGGAGCTTCTAGAAATGCATTGGACCTAGACTCTTGCGTACGTCAGATAGATATCCGGACGAAAAATACCCGAATCCAAGTATACCAAGAAGGTCCTCGAAGCGACGAAAATATGCTCGCCAAAACCAGGACCTAAGTCCCTGGTTTGTCCGCAGAAACACGGCTATAGAGGCGAGCCACGCATCGATGTTGACGCGTGGCCTCGTCTCATTTTCTGGAACATCCTTTCGCCTATAAATTCCCCTGCAGGGACTCGAAATGCAAGCAGATTAAAAATAGGCTAGGTTTTCTCTCTTTTAGTTTAGGTGTTCTTATTTTCTTTTCTTTTCTTCTGTATTTTATTTCATTTTTAGATCATGTATTAGGGCTGAGAGATTCAGATAGAGAAAGAGAAAGATTGATGTAATAGATGGTGACAATCTATGTAAAGGTGTCTCCTTTCTTCTCCATTGTAATCTTTTCCATCTTTAACATAACGTTTAGCTAATTTTTCTTCTCATGACAATCTAACTACTAACCACTAACCATCTAACTACTTCCTTGATAATCCACATGAATCTAATAGCCTCTACAAGGCCTTGCTCTTGCAAGAGCCATTGATGGCTCATGATGATGGATTCTAACATTCTAACATTTCTAACATCTTACCCACTAACTTGCTAACTTGCAATGCCTTCTTTATTTCATGCTCACCTCTAATTGATTTTGATGATTTAATAGTAACTTGGAACTTGTTGTGTGGTATGGATGCGTTGTTTGAATGTAGAAGAATAATCTTATAAGTCATGCTTTGTATCGTCTCTTGAAGCCAAGGATTAGAGATGGCCAAGGATCCATATGAGGCAACTATCACTAAAAGGTTAGCATGATTAGTGGAGAAATTAGTAGTTAGTAGCCATGAGTTTTCTTTATTCTTATTTTAAAAATTCAATTTCAAAACCCTTTTATCATTTTTTCATTGTTGTTCTCACAAACTTCTTAGTTCATCTTTATTTCATCTTCTTTTAGTTTACAAAATCATTTCTCTTTTATTTTCACATCGCTGTTTTCATCACCTTCTCCATTTATCACTTCTGAATTTATTTTCTTTTTCTTTTTCTTTTCCTCATTCTTTAACAAAGAAGACTTGTTAATAAATACGTAAGCGGACAGTTAATGCTTCTATCGCCTCTCGTTCCTGTGGATTCGACCCGTTAAGCCAATGCTATAACAGAAGTATCGAGGGAACATCAGCACACACAAGTTTTTCACTAATTTTATAAAACACACATTTTAAAGTGCTGGTTTCGCCCCGATCAATAAAACAAGGTTGATATTAAAAACTAATGGGAGTATCAACGAACAATATTTACAGTGGGTCCCGTGCATACCCGGGACCACGGCCCAGGATGTTCCGTTGTTGAAGAACGGAACCTACCGTGAGGCGATTAGGAGGGTCTTATGGATGCCCTTTTCAAGATAGTACCAAAAAAGAGGGAGCCAGCACTCCCCTCGGTCGCCTGGAGGCCCTCAGGTAAGACCTGAAGTTTTAGTTGCATAACATACCTAATACCACTGTAAATACAAACATATATTGATATCCACAAGTTTCCCCCGACTCGATGTAAGTTGTCTCATTTTATAGTTTATTAGATAATTATCAGATTTCGGGAATGATCAAGAACAAGCTAGGAATATCAGGAATATAAGTGTATCAGGAGTACGATTTGTACTGGAATATATCAAGTTGTAATCAAGGTGTCAGGTCATCATTCTCTTCATCATGATAATTATAAGAGTCAAGTATATCATGCCGGGTGTCAAGTGATAGCATGACAGGTGGGTGATATTAGGCAGGTGACAAGTGATAGTATGGTATATGTAAGCACGTCAAGTATAAGCACGTCAAGTATAAGCATGTCAAGCAATACACGAAAATAATACTGATATACGAGTTTGGTATGAATACCGAAAAACCAAGCAGTTCCAGAAAAAACAGTATAAGTAAGATTTCAAACTCTTCACAACCATTAATAGAAGAATTAATAGACTGGCAAGCAGGTAATTAGCGAGCAAAGCGACATCCAACCGGAGCTAAGCAAGCTGAAGGTATAGACAGCAAACAGTATTTTAACATCAGAGCGTCTGGCGAGGTTACCAGGACGACTTGGCTTAAAGTGCGAGTAGAAAATCCGACAGCGTCTCGCCTAGACGAATCTAATGGCAAAGCGCTGAGCACTAAGCATGCCTACCAGGCAGAGCTGAGAGACCTGACGGTCTAAGCGCACTTCTCTTTCGACGTAGTGGGCGAGAGTCCGGAGGTTAAAGTACGCTCAGGGTCTAAGCGCACTCTCAGTAGCTAGCATGAACCCATAAGGGTACAGGCCTGAAACCATTGAGTAGCCAGATCAGGAGTGGGCAGAAACCCAGAGTTGGTACGAGAGTACCTATACGAGATGTTAGTACTACACGAGCATGCATACAAATATAGTAATATCTAAACTACCGTGGAGTGGAGAAGCTCGAAAGCTGATAGGGCCCAGAGGTCGAGTAGAGAGCCCGGAGGCTAATGACTACGAAGGGTCGACTACGCATGGTATAAAAGTAGATTAAAATACATCACATGCATGGTATATGTACATGAAATAAACTATCCTAATAAAAGCAATCATCACAGAGTAATACATGTACAGTCATGGGCACTCAGACAAATACAAATACAGGGGCACCGCCCAATACAAAATACATAAGTCCCAAAACACAATTCCACCCGTCAAAGCGGGAGATCCAATAAAAGGCGAGGACACTCGCCTAAATCTTCGAAAAAGCCAAAAACTCTGAAATCCCAGGAACTCGCACACGTGCCATAAAATATAATTAAATATATATATAATTTTTAGAGAGAAGGAGAAGCGGAGAGAAAGAGAGAAGACAGAAAGAGTTGGAGAGAGAAAGAGGGAAAGTTAGAGAGAGAAAGAGAGAAATAGAGAGAAAAGGAGGAGCTAGAGAGAGAGAGGGACCTAGAGAGAAATAGAGAATGAAGGGAAAGCTAGAGAGGCGGAACAAGAGAGGGAGAGACGGCTAGAGAGAGTGAGGAATGGAGAGAGAAAACTGGAGAGAGAAAGAGATAGATGAGAGAGATAGATGAGAGAGAGAAGGTTAAAGAGAAAGAGGGTGGAGGGTTTCTTACGTAGCCCCTGAACAAGGGGCCCACAGCTCCCCGTGGGCCCGGGGGCCTTCTGCCGGCCAAAGAGCTGGCCACCGGCGGCGTTGGCCGCCGGCAGTGCCCAACAGAGAAGGGGGAGAGAGAGACAAGGGGAGAGAGATGAGAGAGAGGGTGGCCCCCTGGCTGCGTACGGCCATTGGCAGCGCCCAGTCCCGGGGTGGTGCCGGCCACCCCGAAAAGTAGGGGAAAAGGAGTTTTTGGGTTTGGAGGCAAAGAAGAGTAGTGGTGGTGGTGGAGATGATGATTTTGGTGGTGATTTTGGGTGGTGGTGGAGAATTTGAAGGAGATAGGAGGAGGAGTAGGGTGTTGTGGGGTGGAGTTAGAGTGGAGAAGATGGTGGTGATGGTGGTTAATTTGAAAAGGTGGAGATGGTGGTGGTTTTGAGGAGGAAGGAGATGGAGGTGGTGGTTGATGTTATTGTTGGTGTTGGTGATAGGGAGAGGTGGCCGGAGTTAGGATGGGGATCCTCGCCGGCGATGGTGGCCGCCGCGCCGGAGGGGCGCTGCTTGGGGGCGTCGGCCAAAAATGGAGAAGAAGAAGAAGAGAAGGGAGAAGAATAGAAGGAAGAAAGAAAGATAAAGAAAAAGAAAAGAAAAAGAAAAAGAAAAGGAGGGAATGATGGATGGAGGTGATGGATGGGAGATGGGAGTTAATGAAGGGGGGAGAGGCGTTTGGTGGAGTCGATGGGAAAAGGAAAAAGAAAAAGAAAGAAAGAAAGAAAGAAAAGGAAAGATTCTAAAAATATAATATTAAAATAAAGTCAGGAAATATCGACTGTTCCAGAAAAATCTCCAAAAATACCCAGAGGTAGAATAACCTAAAGGGCAAGTTGTTTGATGTTGACTCAGACCAAATCAGTGCCAAAGGTTAGGATTGAGATGCGAAACCTCGAATAACAGTGGTTTGATATAATTAGGCCCGTTGCTCAGACACGGATACCTCCTACTGATCTTACCCTTCCTAGCTGATTAATTTGTAGTAAGATTGCTGCAATATACCTCTCGTGGATAGTCTAATTTGTTAGAAGTCGTTTAGATCTCAGGTCTACCCTAACTTAGGCTTGATCTTTCTTTTTTTGTTTATGTGTTTATTTGTTTTTGACATTTCTTGTGTGATATGGATTATAATTACAACTTTTCCAATGAAATAGTGATCCATACTTCCCCTTGACTTCTTTTGACTTGGATATCACCAACCTGGTATTTCATAACTTTAACCAACCAAGAATGCCAGAATGGTTTTATCTGAATCAACATATGCCCTAGTCCCAATATTATGAAAAAGGCTGAAACAATCATCATCTCCCCTCTTCACCGAGTCAGTGCAGATACAACTCCCTCGACTTATATGGACAACCACCTTACCAGCAACCAGCTTCATATACTCTTTATCAAGATCAACCTAAAGAAAAAAACTTTGAATTAGAAAAAAGCCTAGAAGCTTTCCTTGAGTCCTAGCGACAAATCCAAAACATGGAAAACTCACGAGCCTATCAAAGTTTTCAAATCCAAGATCCTTATTCTTTTTTTCAAGTCCCACAACAACAAGAAGAACCTACTGACTTAGAAAAGAGTGTGAAATTAATGATTCAGTCTCAAAATGATTATATTCAATCTCAAAACTAGTGTCTCCAATCTATTGATTGGTTAGAAGCAAAAATGAGTCATTTGGTCAAAATAATTAATAATAGAAATGAGAAAACTCTACCTAACACATTACCGAACATTCCTGATTCCCCAAGCCATATTGATTGTGTTTTATTGTGTGTGGGATATCTTCCTCCGAGCCTTTTTCCGTCTCTCCGCGTGTCTTCGTTGATCGCCATCGGCGAGCGTGAACGCGCCCACGCTCTTCATGGCGAGATCCTCTATCCAACGACATCCTCCGCGGCCCCAACGCCTGCGCCAGAGCCTCCGTCGGTGCGCTGCAAGTCGCCCCGAGGTTAGTGCTATATTTATTTGTGTGATGGTAAAAGTGTAATAATGTGAAAGTTTAATTAAATGTGTATGGCTATGTGCCTGAGTGTGGTTGTGGGTGTGTATGCATGTATGCATGTATTAATGCATGGGAATGTTATTATGTATGGGTATTTAATTAAGAGCATGCCTATATTTATTATGTGGGTGTTTAAGTATTATTGTGGATATTACATGATTGGTGCATGTCTATAGTAGTGGGTAAGTGTTTAGATATGCATGGAATTTTATGTGTAGGTGTATGTAATTAATCATGTGCATGCATGTGTTTTAATTACATAGTGTAAGTTGGTAGTAAGTGTGCGTGGGTACCTTTGCATGTGGGGTTTGTTAATTTATGTAAATGTTTGCATGTTTATAAATGTATGCTTGTGTGGGTTTATATTCATGTATATAAGTATATATATGTATGTATATACGTACATATATACATGGGTGTATACGTGTACGAGGGTACGTTTGTGTGAGTTCTTGTGTTCGCTTGCATGTTGCTGTATTTTGGATTCATTTGATGAGATCTGGACCGTTGCTGGAGATTCGAATCCGTGCTCGTTGTGGACCCGATACATAGGCGATTCGAAGACCGATCCGTGAGATGATCTGTAGATCAGTACTGGTTCGTGCAGTAAAGACCAGATGGCAATTTGGTTCCGAAACTGCGTCATTTCATGTGAGTGTTCGTTCTTGTGTATTTCCTTATTTACCGTTGTCAGTATGTGTTTACATGTTACACTTATCATTTCATGTGATTTTCTGTTATATTTTACCATTTTGATTACTTGTACCACTTCATGAGGCACCTATAATTGTTCACTTTAATTGCGTAGTTGATATGAGATTGTATCAGTGTCATTTCATGTGTTAGTAGTTTGTTGCTTTTGGCTTAGGCATAGTTTTGATGTACCTTAGACAGTGACTTATTTCGATCCACTGGTTAGTTGGCCTAGATCATATTTGAGGACAGATGACATGTTTCATGTAGAGTACTTCTCAGACTTGTTATTCTTTCATTTGGCAATAACTTAGGTAATGATTCAATTGGGTATTGATGACGGACTTGTTATGATGTTACCTTACTAAGAGATTGAATTATTTGATGCTTGGATCAGTATATGGACTTCGTTAGAGTTTGGGTTGAACTAGAATTTATGTTATTTATATTAGATATTAGTATTCTTGTTAGCTCTTACCAGTTGTTTATTATTCTGGATTCAGAGATAGTTGCGAGGAAAGTTGGACCGTGATTTGGATTGATCTTGAGTTAGAGTTGATCTGGAATTTTACATCTTTATAACAAAGCCTGATCTGCATTAAGATGAGATTCAAGTAGCTGGATTTATAGTGGAGTATTTGAGATTTATTTAGATGATATTTTGTCAATGTTGAGTATCAGAAGTAGATATTCTAGACCATATGTTGTTTGAGGATGGTTCCCTTACTTCATTATGATTTTGATATCTATTGATTTGTTGATCTCGAAGATATACCATGTGCTATATGTTTAGTTATTGATTACTTCAGTTAATAGAGATTGAGTAATTTTGACAGTGATCTAGTTGATATCAGTGATCTTGTATTTAAGAGTTATCAGATAGCAGTCATCACTTTATCAGTTGGTGAGATTATTTGTTGGTGATCATATGACGTGTGCAGAGTTATAGGAGTTGGTAGTTATCTGTATCAATTACCAGTTGTTAGTGACACTATTGTGTTTGTGACTATATCTCTAGTATCCTATTTCAGATGTCAGATATTAGTTGTCAGCTACTCAGTTGTCAGATTATCAGCTATTATTGACATCACTAGTTGTTGGAGATATCAGTTACTCTTTAATAATAACACATTGATTGCTTGTTAATAAAAGACATCATAACCTGGGGAACAGGGGTAATTGCCTGATGATGTATGTCGTGTATTTTGGAAGGACTTATTCTGGATTCGGAGATAGTTGCGAGGAAAGTTAGACCGTGATTTGGATTGATCTTGAGTTAGAGTTGATCTGAAATTTTACATTCTTTATAATGAAGCCTGATCTGCATTAAGATGAGATTGATGTAGCTGGATTTATAGTTGAGTATTTGAGATTTATTTAGATGATATTTTATGAATGTTGAGTATCAGAAGTAGATATTCTAGACCATATGTTATTTGAGGATGATTCCCTTACTTCGTTATGATTTCAATATCTGTTAACTTGTTGATCTCTAGGATATACCGTGTGCTTCATATTTAGTTATTGATTACTTCAGTTAATAGAGATTGAGTTATTGTGACAGTGATCTAGTTGTTATCAATAATCTTGTATTTTAGAGTTATCAAATAGCAGTCATCACTTTATCAGTTGGTGAGATTATTTGTTGGTGATCATTGACGTGTGCAGAGTTATAGGAGTTGGTAGATATCTGTATCAGTTACCAGTTATTAGTGACACTATTGTGTTTGTAGCTATATCTCTAGTATTCTATTTCAGATGTCAGATATTAGTTGTTAGCTACTCAGTTGTCAGATATCAGTTGCTAGTTGTCAGATTATCAGCTATTATTGACATCACTAGTTGTTTGAGATATTAGTTACTCTTTAATATTAACACATTGATTGCTTATTAATAAAAGACACCATAACCCAGGGATTAGGGGTAATTGCCTGATGATGCATGTCGTGTATTTTGGAAGGACTTATTATGGTACCGAGTTGTGGGTTCCAGCCATGAGGAACCAAGGTAGTACTAGCTACCTATTCAGTTGTCAGGGCTATGCCCGGATTACGACGCCACACTAGTTGTCTTTTCGTGTGGGGCCGTGATCTTCAGATATTAGAGCCTTGCGGCTTGTCCTGGTTCAGCGCTAGGGTGTTAGACCGTGGTACCGGGCATGCACGGTACCCTTCCAAAATATATGCACTACATTGGCAGGCAGTTACAGTAACGATAACCTTATTTTATATGTGGGGAAATAGCTGTGGTATGGGACACAGCTAAATACTACATTAGTTAGGTTAATAATAACCAACCAGACTAGTGACATATGCTAGGTTACACATCTTGACATCAGCTATTAGTTTACAGTTGTAATAATTGCCTTATATCTTCATTCATGTTGTTATGCAGTTATCCTTCAGTTGTTTGTTTACAGTTGTATTAGTTGTCTTTTATCTACACACATATTCATGTTATTGTTATTCAGTTATTTGTTTATGATGTTATTTATTTATCTTCAGTCTGTAGTTTATCTTGTTATTATTCTATGCACCTTGTTTATGTGCACGAGCTCTCCTCTTTACACATACACTCACCAAGTCGCTTTCTGACGACCCTAGATTTGCACGTCCAGATATTGGACGCTTTGTTTCTATGGTTCAGGTGTTCGATAAGACTGTATGCTTTGCGAAGAGCTGAGCTTCTCCTATTCGATTCAGGTATTCTTATCTTTTTTGCCTTCATATTATTTCCTGATTCTCATTATATCAGATTCAGTTGTTATTTCAGTCTTTATTTATATGACATCATGCGTGGATGCTCATATGTGATATTGCAGTAATCATGATTTAATACAGTTGGGATTTATAGCTTGTCTCGGGTTACTTAAGGCTTAGCGCGTATACGTGAGGTATTTTTCTTGCGTATATGCGTCGCCGACTCTCGTCGCATCTCCGCTTCAGCGTATTTTGGGAAGCGGGGCGTGACAGAAGTTATCGCTAAGCTTCCACCACCAAATACATTAAGGATATCAGATCCTTTTCAAGGCATGCTGGGTTCTACCGATGAGTTTTTAAGGATTTTAGCATAATCGCTAGACCCTTAACCAACCTGCTCGCAAAGGACGTTCCCTTTCATTTTAACGATGGATGTTTTAAATCATGGGAGAAGCTTAAGCAAGACCTTATATCTGCGCCTATCATTTCTGCTCCTGATTGGCACAACCCTTTGAAATCATGTACGATGCCTCTGATTTTGCTATCGGGGCTGTTCTAGGATAGCGCATTGACAATGGGCAGCACATGATTTATTACTCGAGTAGGACCCTAAATGACGTCTAACAGAACTATACAACAATTGAGAAGGAATTCTTAGCCATTGTCTTTGCGTAAGAAAAGTTCCGTCCCTACTTACTGGGATATAAGATTGTGATTTTCACGGATCACTCAGCATTAAAGCACCTCATGACCAAGAAGGAAGCTAAAGCCCAAGTGGTTCGGTGGATCCTTCTACTTTAAGATTTGACTTGAAAATCCGTGATAAGAGAGCTGTAGAAAATGTGGTGGCTGATCATCTGTCAAGAATTCCTAATGCACCTATAATACGAGCTCCGATCAATGAGAATTTCTCAGATGAGCACATCCTTGCCATTTTCAAGGAATCATGATATGCTGACATAGTAAACTATCTGGTCACAGGACAACTACCCGCTGAATGGACAAAGCAAGACCAGTATCACTTCTTTGCCCAAGTATGGTACTTCTTCTGGGAAGAACCGTATCTCATTAAGTATTATCCTGACCAAAATATTCGACAATGTATACCAGAAGAAGAACAAAGAAGCGTGCTCAGTTTCTGCCATGAACTTGCATGTGGAGGACACTTAGGCTCCTGTAAAACTGCAGAGAAAGTTTTACAAAGTGGGTTTTACTGACCCACTTTGTTCAAAGACTCCTTCCATTTTTTTAAGTCAACTAAGAATTGTCAAAAGACTGGGAAAATTTTGAGATGAGACATGATACCCTTAAACCCGATTCTCGAAGTCGAAAGTTTGATGTTTGGGGCGTTGACTTCATGGGACCAATCCTAAATTTATTTGGCAACCAGTTCATCTTGGTTGCAGTGGATCACGTCTCGAAAAGTGTAGAAGCCATGCCTACTAAGATCAATGACAACAAAGTGGTTGTCAGATTTCTGAAGGAAAACATCTTCTTCCATTTTAGAACTCCATAGGCTATAATTAGTGATAATGGGTCATTTCTGTAATAGGGTTTTTGAAGCTTTGATGCGGAAATACTCCATCACTCACAAGTTATCCAGCCCATATAATCCCTAAATAAATGGGCAAGTTGAAGTGACCAATCGGCAAATCAAGTACATTTTGTAAAAACTAAAGGATAAAAAATGGTCGGTCAAGCTGAACGATGCGTTATGGGCTAACCGAACTGCTTTTAAGACCATCCTGGGGATGTCTCCATATAGAACTGTATTTGGAAAGCCTGTCATCTGCCTGTCGAGTTAGAACACCGAGCCCTATGAGCTATTAAGCAACTAAATTTTGATCTGACTAGAGCCGATGAACTAAGGAGATTGCAGATCTCAGAGTGGAAGAAATACAAAATGAGGCTTATGAGAATACACAAATCACAAAGAGCAGGACGAAAATTTTTCATGACCAAATCATCAACCAAAAAACTTTTCCCCTGGGGAAAAGGTTCTGCTATACAACTCATGGCTTCACATTTTCGCAGGGAAGCTAAAAACTTATTGGTCTGGACCCTTCATTGTGTGCATCGTCTTTCCACACGGTGTTGTGGTAATTTTTGATTCAAAGAGTGGTGAAAAATTCAAGGTGAATGGGCAAAGACTGAAGCATTCCTAACCACTGAACCAGAGTCACAAGCTGAGACTGTGCTGGATCTTTTCGACCCATCTTATACGTGACCATAGTCCAATACAAACAATAAAAAAAAAGTGTGAATAAAATAAAGATTAGGTTTTTTTTTAAATTATTGTTTATATGATATAATCACCCCTTGTATACTTATAAATAACCCTTTACCCTAGGGTTAGATTTGAAAATCTCTTTTTTTCTACTCCTATTTATACTCTCCTCTCCCTCTCCCCTAACCTAACCCCACATTTTTCTCAGATCTGAAGAGAGGAGCCCAGGCGCCACACCCAGCCCTGAGTCCCTCCCCTCTCTCCCCCAAAAAGTCGCACCCGGGCTAATAAAGCCCGCATTTTCGCGGCTGTCTAGTAGAGATAGCCGAGCAGCTTTTTCCCCTTCTAGTCGATTTTGCAAGTACAACTTAGATCTCCTCTCCAATTCTAGTTTATTGTCTGGTTTGCTCTAGGCAAGTTCGTGGATTGTTTTTCCCCTAAGATTTTTTGGGGGAGGTTTGCGAATTCTTTACCCATCTCTCTATTTTACTTCAGATTTAGATTATGGCCCCTACAATATTTCCTAAAAAATATTTTTCTAAAATATTCAATAATGTCCAGGGTTATAGGACTGTTTTCTTAGATATAATTTGAGAGAGACAGTGATATGGGTTGGTGTATGACAACTCTGATGTTGATACCTTTTACTGCCCGAACTTAGTGAGGAAATTTTATTTAGGGATAGACACCGATTCCATCAATCTAAACCTTAATCAATTCATTGTTCACCTTGACCACGGGGACCTGTTCATCACTATTGAGACTATTCAGGATGACACGTAAGTGCCTTTCCCTCCTCAGCACATCGCGCCCCTCCCTTTATCGAGTATATGACTTTGATGGGTGTTCGATGCTCTGAGCAAGATTGTGGTCTCCAGACGAGCACCACATTTAGAAACATCCATTGCGTTGGCCGTTGGATCTAACGTAACATCCTGGATATAGACCACACAACCTCTTATAGACTTGCATTGCAGATTATCGACAGCCTCATGACGAGGCAACACATCGTCTATCTCAAACTATCCTTTTGCAACAGTTGTTGGCCAACTCTCAACGGACGAGGGGAGCCAAGTATTCTCTACCCATCTTAGTGACTCATTTGTGCAGAAACTTTTTGCAAGTTAAGCCATTTGCTGAGTACGATCAAGTACTAGTTACCACCGAGCATATCATTAGCGTCTACAACAGTTGTCTGTATTCGATCTGAACACCTACCGTCCAAGTCGAGAATGTTCCGGCTGAGTCCTCCTTAGAGGAACAGATGAAAAAAGAGGATGACCCTGAGTTTTTGCAGCAGCCGCCCCCATCCAATTCCACTGCATTCATGTCCTCCATCTGGAAGGGCCTAAAAAGATTTTAAGGGGCAGATTAAACTCAGGCGACAATTGGATGAATAGAATACTCGCCTAGTGCATATCGAGGAAACGCTTACGCATTCGCACTTCGGCCGGCCCTAGCACTTCGGCCGGCCCGAGTCGACAGAGACGGTGATATCTTTTCTTCCCCCTGTTTAGGGTTATTTGCATTTACATGATTAGCATTGAGGACAATGCATTAGATAGGTGGAGGGGGATACTAACATTCAATTTTCAATTTTCTTTCCTTCTTCTTTCAAAAAAAAAAACCTCTAGAACCAATAAGAATTTTTATACTCTTTATAAAAATACCAAAAGGTTATAAGAATTAAGGGAATCTTAGTAAGGAATCTTTATTTTAGCCTAAGTAAAAAAGAAATATTGTTTTGACTGAGAGTTGGGAGGGACAAGAAAAATAACTCATATCTTTTATTTAGCCTTAGTAGAATATGCATTGACTACACACACGCTTGGGATTTAGAGACAAGCATTTGAATCTCTTAAAAAAAACATTAAGCTGAATAATTGTGCCTCAAGAAGCATGATTATTCACACCAAAAGGAAATAAACAAATCTTGATTTCATAGCCAACTCCACTTGTGTATTGACCTGAGGGTGTTTTTCCACCTGGTGCCCTCAAACCATCTGGTTTTGGAGTCATCGGTTAAATATGTGTTACACGAGTAAATTAGAAAGCCTAAAAAATTTAAGAATAAACATCTAAATAAACATTAATAAAATTCTATGACATTCAAGTTAAGTTGAAAAAAATCTCAAGCATATCACACTTACACATAATGCATATCTATTAAAACAAATAATAGAATAAGTTAGAAGTACAAATCTCTTTTAAATTTAAATGAAACCATGATTTCTTCTTTTATGAGGGTTAGAGTATAGGAGGACTCATGAGGGTTAGACCTAATTCTAATAATCATTCGATCATTTTACTTAGATAATTAAAAGTTTTTTTCTTGAAAAGAGGTTTGTTTATAACTAATATTTTCTTATTGGATTTTGTGGGTGCAATCTGCTGAAAACCCTCAGGGGATAACACTCCTCCTCTAGGGCAACCTAGAGATTTAAAAGCTTATTAGTGTTTGTACCCCTATGTTGATGATTGACAAAAAGGGAGAGAGAATTTGTGTTTTTTATATATGTATGTTTATTTTGTTACCTTTTATCATTGGCATCAAGAGCATCTTTTGTTGGTATCAAGAGCATGTTTATTTCATTGGTATCAATATCATGTTTATGCATATTTATGTTGAGCATTCACGGCATGCATGAGTTAAGGGGGAGCTTTTATGAAGCTTAACTTTAATCCATGCATATATGACTCCATGAGTTCTGTCATCATCAAAAAGGGGGAGATTGTTGGCCCAGAGGTCCTTCACTCTAGTTTTGATGATGATTAACTCATGTAATTATAGTTTACTAATAATCTTGTGATATTTAGTTTCAGATATTTGATCAAGATATTAGTAGGTGATTAGCTTCAACAAAGGAGTTTTGGAGCTAACACATGGTGATTCAAGAGCTCGCGCGTCAAGATCGCAATCTAGCACTCGGTTGGAGTCAAGCTTGTTGGATCGTGTTTGGATCGAGTCGACTTTGAGAAGGAGTTCTACAAGAAGACATCAGTTTGTTTAGTCTAAGATTATGTTTAGATCATTGTAAATATTAGATAGTGTTGATATGCTCAAGTTCACATACACACACTTGTTTAAAATTTATTTTCAGTTTAACCGGCTTTGGATTTCTAGTTCAAATGTATGGTTTTCATGAATAAATAGAATCAAAATAAGTTTACAAGTTTTAATGTATATTAGATTTGATCTATATACATCTATACTTCATATACTTAGAAAAACTTATTTTGAAAAGCCTATTCATGTGTTTGGAGTTTTGTATTTAAACAAAACTTATTTTTATATCTAATATCAAAAATATAGATATAATATCTTTCATGTATATTGGATTCTATCCATATACAATATTCCTCAAAGTTGTTTCAATATCATATTTTTGTATGGAGAAAACGGTTTTCCATTTGAAAAATTCAAGTTTTGAAAAATACGGATTTTGGTTTAAGGCAAAATTTCAATATCACAAAAATAGTTCAAATTGTTTGAAATATGTGTTGAATTTTAGTCACACACATTTGTATTTCAAAGATCTAATAAGAACTGATTTTTGTGGAATTTATGTGATTTTATGGGATTTAACTGAAGTCAAAAACCCAAGTTTTAATCCCTAAAATGTTTGACCTGGTTGTCTGTCGGTCGACCGGACCTGTCGATCGTAGCAGAAGTTGGTCGACCGGTGCAGTCGACCGACGTGCACATGACGTGTACGCAGCCTGGGTTGGTGGGCCGGTCGACCGGGCGGTCGACCGTCCAGAGAGCTTTGCTCTCTGAAAATGGCCCCGGTCGATCGGCCGGTCGACCGGCAGAGAGCTGTTGCTCTCTGTATCCAGTCCCGGTCGATCGGGCGATCGACCGAAGGCACAACGGTCATAAAAATGACCGCTGGGCCGGTCGACCAGGCGGTCGACCGAAGGGCAAATCTGCCCTTTCCTGCTGCCAACGGGCAGAATTTTTGTGGGGTTATAAATACCCACTTCTTTGGGCTGTTTGAGTTAACAATTTCAAGAGCAAAAATTCTGATTTTCTTAAGTATTTTAGCTACTAGTTTTAAAAGAGTTTTGGGTTTAAAGATTTGATCTTTATTTTGTTTTAAAGGGTTAGAAAAGTCAAAGAAAAGAAAAGTCTTTGGGATTGGTTTTTAATCTTCATTTTTATAGCTATTCTAGAAGTTTTCCTAAGAGTTTTTTCTTTATATTTTTGATTTCCAAACTCTTTGTTTTTCTCACACTTGAGCTATCTATCTATCCTATCTATTAGGATCTATTTTTGTAGGAAAATTAGTTTGTGGTCAATGATACCACTAAGAGTTGTAAACCTTCCATAATTTGTGATATTCCTCTAGTGAGAGGTGATTGTGTTGATATCCCTCTAGTGAGAGGTGATAGTGGAGGTTGTGTTGGTATCCCTCTTAGTGAAGAGGTGATTGTGGAGTTGTGGCTTTGAGCCTTATCCCTCTTGTGTGAGGTTGATAGTTTTTTGGCTAAGTGCCTATCCCTCTAAGTGTAGAGGTGATTTGTGTTGTGCCTTGCCTCTTGTGTAGAGGTTGTATTGGTTGAGAGAGGAGTTGTGTACTCCTGGTTTGTATTACCCAAATCCTCAGTGGAGGTTCCCTATGTGGGAAGGCCTGTGTGGACTCTATAGTGGAAATCCTTCTGTGTGAAGGCGGGAACGTAGTGCTGGGTGCTCGAACCTCGAAAATATCTTTGTATTTGCGTTTGATCCACTATCTCTAGCTCTCTCTCTTACATTGTGCCTTGCATTGATTCATATTGTTCATTCATACTTATATGCTTGGTATTACTTGTGTGTGTGCCTCCCTTGTGTTGAACCAAGAGAGCTTTACATAGCACCTCATCTCTTATTTAGAGGAATTTAGAGGAGATAGTCCAGAGCCTTTCACTGGGAATTCGGCTACACTCTTTAGTTACACTAAGTATGTTGCAATTAAGTTTTAATTCCACATTATTTGTCACTAGATTAGCCATACCCTATTCACCCCCCCTCTACGTGTACTTTCAGATTGAACACCTCAAGTATTTTCTCCATATTTGCATTATTATTATTCTTAAGCCTATTCCAAAATGGGGCTATAGGTTGGTGCACTTGTTTTGCTGACTTATCAACTTCAGTTTCTTTAGAGTTTGATGGAGGTGGAGCGGACCTAGATGGAATGGATATTTGAGTCGGGTCCGATGGCATAGATACTTGAATATCAACTTGTTTTCCTGATCTCAATATATGAACCAAGTTACAAGTGTTTGGATCTTGAGCCTCATTGGCTTGCCTAGGATTCCTAGGGTTTGGTAATGGTTGACTTGCTAGAGTTCCCTTTTGTCTTTCATTAATTGGATTAGCTTGTTGACTCAATTGCATCTCTATCCTAGTCATAACTTGAGCTGGTGTCTCGTGGCTTTTAACTAAAGTATCGATCTTTCTTTCCATATATGAGTGTCTTGTTTTCATATGTGAATTTTGAAAAGAGGGTGGAGGACTTTGGTTTGGGAAATTTTGTTGATAAGGAGATTGTGAAAACACCTAGAGGGGGGTGAATAGGTGTAAGTGCTAATCTAGAAACTAAATGCGCTAATGCGGAAGCTTAAAAACTATTTGTAACACACTTAGTACAACACACAGTGTAGCCGAATTCCCCGTGAAGGGCTCTGGACTAACTCCTCTTGATTCCCCTAGATATGGTTTGAGGTGCTATATGAAGCTCTTGTGGTTAAGTACAAGTGAGGCACACACAAACAACCAAGCATATAAGATGAATAGGCAATATGAATATATGCAAGGCACAAATGCAAGCAATAAGATATGAATGAATGAATGATGCTTTGCACAAATAAAAGAGAGAGAGTTTAGAGACAAGTGGATAAAACGCAAACACAATGATATGTTCCGAGGTTCGAGCCCCTAGCTCTACGTCCCCGCCTTCACCGAGAAGGATTTCTAATCCACTAAAGGAGTACCGAACTCCTCTCTCAACCTTACAATGCCACCGAGGCAATACAACCACAATCCACCTCTACCGAAGAGGGATAAGGCCCGTAGCCAATACAATCACAATCACCTCTACCGAAGAGGGATCCAAACACCACTCCGATCAACCTCTACCAAAGAGGGATACACAAATAAAGGAGGGTTTACAACTAGTGGTTTCTTTCAACCACAAACAATCTCTCTTTTTCCACAAAACAAGATCCTAATAGAATAGGATAGTATGATAGCTCAAGTGTGGAAAAACAAAGTGTTTTGATCAAAGAAATACTCTTGGGAAAATACCAAATAGATATGGAAATTTTAGATCAAAAACAAACTTCCCAAAAACCTAATTTCTTTGAAATAAAACAAAACACTTTAAAAATAAATAGATGAATCTTTTTGGCACTTAAACTCTTTTGAAAACTTCTTTTAAACTCTGGAGAAACTGGGAATTTTTCTTATCCAAAACCTTGGCCAAAATCCCAAAGGAATGGGGTTTATATAGGTCAAAACAGAAACTAGCCGTTAGGCTGATCTGGCAGCCTGACAGGCTAGCGGTCGGCCGGCCGGCCGACCGCCAACGGTCATAAATATGACCGTTGGCCCATCCCGGTCGACCGCCCAGCCGACCGCCCAGATACAGAGAGCAGAGCTCTCTAGTCCGGTCGATCGCCCGGTCGGCCGGCCCAGTGTCTGACAGACGTGCACAATGCTGTGCATGTCGGTCGACCGCAACGGTCGACCGACCTTTGGTGCGGTCGACCCGTGCGGTCGACCGACCTGGCCTGTCAGCCACAGTCTGGGTCAGAAACTGGTCAGAAAAACATGTTTAAAAATATTTCTAAAAATTCTTTTAAGTCTTGTAAAAATCCATAAAAATAGTTTTATCAGTTTACATGGATATACAAACATGTGATAATATTTCAAGACAAATATCAAACATTTTGAACCATTTTTGTGTCTTGCAAATTTTATCAAAAACCAAAACTGTATTTTATCAAACTTGGATTTTTCAACACATGAATAGGAAAGTCAAAATAAGTTTGTATAAGAAGTTAAGCATGCATGTATAGAAAGAATCTACTATACATAAACCAATTAAACTTGTTTTGATCAATCTATTCATGAAAACAAATATCGGTTAAACTAAAACCGAAAAACCATAAAACGTGTGTGTTGTGCAATTGAGCATATCAACTATTCTAAGCTTTACAAATGGATCTAAACACACTAAACTATGGAAACCTAAGTCTTCTTGACGATCTTCCATCTTCAAGTCGACTCGGTCCAAACTCCGTGATCCAACGAGCATGGCTAAGTGTGATCTTGATGCTCGGGCACGGGAATCACCAAGTGAAGGCTTCCAAACACCTCTTTTTGAAGCAATCACCAACTAATATCTTGTTACATGATCTGAAACTAAAATCACAAGATTATTAGTAAACATAACTACATGAGTTAATCATCATCAAAACTAGAGAGGAAGGCCTCCGGGCCAACAATCTCCCCCTTTTTGATGATGACAAAACTCATGGAGTTATATATTCATGGATTAAAGTTAAGCTTCAAAGAAGCTCCCCCTTAACTCATGCATAAACAAATAAACAATAAATATGCAATAAATAACAATGCATAATCATGCATAAACAATAAAGGCTCTAGATACCAATGAAATGTTCAAAAACAAAACATGCCTCTAGATACCAATTAAAATTAAACTTAATATATGCAAAACATAAATATGCATCTATCAAACTCAAAATCTTTCTCCCCCTTTTTGTCAATCATCAACAAATGGGTAAAAATCAAACAAAACAAAATCTTCTCCCCCTTTTTACTACAAAGAAACAATCATCAATAAAAAGGGTAAAAGCAAAACCAAATCAATAAATTTTTCTCCCCTTTTTTTTTTGTTCGAAACAAAGAATCAACAAAGGGGTTAATAAAAACAGTGTTCTTCCCCTTTTTGTCTAAAACAAAAAACAAAACCAAATAGGGGTGACAATCAATTAAGGTATCAATTGAAAATATGTCAAAGTAGCATCTTGATACCAATTGAAAGTAAACATAGGTCAATCAACAAATGGTATATGCGATATACATTCATGAAGAGGAAGATGTGAAGCTTCCCTACATAGATACATTACATGAAGGAGGGATGACAAGCCCTAATTCACATAACGTACACTATGTAATGCATAAGAGGAGATGTGAAGCTCCCCCTACACACGTGTATCACATTAAGAAGAGATGTCAAGCTCCTCATTACAAGATACACTCAATCATGAATCTATATGTAGAAGAGATGTTAAGCTCTCCTTGCATATAGGCGATACAAATCAAAAACTTTTTGTATTTATCTTTTAAACAAAATTTTGAGATACCAAATTTTAAAACATTCAAGTAAACATCTTGATATCAATTGAAATTATTATTCTTTTTAAGTATATGATATCAATTTAAACCTTTTATTTTCTATCATAAAGTAAGGGAGTGGAAATACAAATACTAATTGAAATATGAAAATCGAATTTTCTCCCCCTTTATGAAATACCAACAAAACACATGCATAAGCTTGAAATAAGATACCAATTGAAAATTGAATCAATTGAAACAAAGTTGAAGCTCAAGCTTAGCATAAACAAATATATATGTATGAAAATTTTTAATACCAATCGAAATTGATACTATTGAAATTGAAAAACATACATACAAACAAACATATATGAGTATACAAGAAAGGTCAAAATTGATACCAATTGAAAGAATTTCAATGATACCAATTGAAACAACAATAATGATCAAGTGTATACATCATATAACTACCACCCAATAATTTTTAAGTTTAAAATGATTTTCAATATAAGGCATACATGAGCATGATCGCCCATCCGTCCGCCCGTGGAAGGTAGGGATTTTCAAAAATAGATATGAAAATAAGGTTTGTTTGAAAAACTCTACCAAATGAAGAATATCGCAACTAGTTATATGAATTGTAAACTAGTACGAAATCCTTCAAGTAAGGAATAAAACAAATATATTTTTCATGAAAATATGAAATTCACAAGATAGTCAACACTCATAATCAATTAAGCATAAATATGACTCATGAAAACAACACATGAGTAAACAATAAATGTGAGTGTACAAATACAATGTGAAGATCATAATCATGAAAGATGGACAATAAGCTCAATATTCCTTGAAACATGAAAACATGAAAATTAATCTTCAAGGTATATGTATGTCCTATACAAACTAAAGTATACATACATATCCAAACACAACGAGTCCACAAAGATATATGCATTAAGGCACGTCGCTCAAAAGGATGTATATGTATAATAATAGCTTGGATAAAATAGACATATACATGAAGTTAAACAAAAAACAAATTCAAAAATGGAATACAAGTTTAAAATGCATGGATCATCAAAACTAGACTATACTAGCACATCTAATGGGTTCAAATAAGCATTCAAGTACAAACATATATAGATTTATTTGTGGCCCACTATATGTACAAGTATATACCTAGTCTTAATGAAAACTAACATTTAAACAAGTAATCAACACATGAAGCATAAAAATAAGATATAAATAAACATGAAAAACATAAACATGATTATTATGTAAATTCACATGTTATTAGATTCATGATGTACATGATAGCTCAACAAAGGTGAGAACACTAAATATGGGTCCATATAAGCATGGGTGTCTCAAATACTATACATGTAAGTCATAAGCCTAATAAACATGGCATTTACACAATAATCTATAAACATCCAAAACATGCTATAAACAATAAACATGAAAGGCATGCAAACATAAATAAGGAGTTAGGAATCGTTACCAAAACCTAGAAGGCAACTTTCCTTGTCTCCAAAACATGGTGGTCCTCTCCACCAAACAACCCTTGAAAGTGATGCATCCAAATGATCCACATGAAGTCCGGAACGCATCCACTCCAAGGTACGGCTACTCTCACGTCATGCGAGAGCCCACACCTACATTAAACAAAGGAGGGGTGGTCTTTGGTACCCACATCTTATTGGGTCCAAGGGGGTTAGTCCTTTCTCTAACCCAAACAAAATTATTTGCTAAATTTGAAACATGTATTCTATCATAGCAAAATTTAGCAAGGTGGCCCTTACGTCCACAATGTGTACAAGTGTACACATGAGCATACATAGTGTGATGGTGTCCGTGAGGAGCATGTGTATGCCGTGATGGGTGTGCATGCATAATAGATGGAACTTGTTTCTTTCGAAACAAAGTTTCCAAACGTGTATGGCTCTTAGCACAATGGCTCAAAGTGGAGCCCAAACAATCTACACTCTTCTTAAGCAAACAAATATCATCATTAATCCTAGAAGAAGAGGTACATGCAATAGGTATGCTAGGTGAAACTACACTAGCATGGCAAACATGAGAATCTATTTCATTTTTCAAAGATTTATTTTTATTTAAACAAATTTCTAATTCTTTTGAAATAAATTCAATTTCATTTTTTAAAATATTGTTATCTCTTAAAGTAGAATCTACTTTAGAAGATAAAACCTCATTATTTTTCAAAACAACATGGCAATCATTTTGGTTTTTCAAAAAGTCATTTTCTTTAAGTGCAAGTTCTAATTGAGATCTCAATGAATCCCTTTCATTATAGATCTCAACCTTCTCTTGCAAAATATTGTTAAGTCTAGAATGCAAACTTTTATTTTCATTAACAATTCCTAGACTTTTCTTTTTCAAAACATTATATTTTTCAATTAATTTTTCACACACAATAGATAGTTCTTCATTTAAAGCATGGGCATCTACAAATTCATCACATGAAGAACTAGAATCAAAACTATCTAGTTGAGTTTCTGATTGTACCTCAAGGGAGTCATTCCCTTGGATCATTAAGCATTGTGACTCGGATTCTCCACTAGACTCCTCCTCTTATTGAATTGGCACATGAAGCTTGGAGGTGGTGGTTGTGGTTGTCAACATATTCCACACTGCAAATGCGGAATCAAAGTTAGAAGCAAGCAAAAGATATTCTTTAGGAAGTGTGCTTCTAATTGCCTCAAGGGCTTGTGCATTGGCCCCTATATGATTGCGGTTACCAAGATAGCATTTCTTGGTAGCGGCAAGGAAGACATGCAAACCTAGGGTCTTCAAATAACAACTCATCATAACCTTCCAAATTTCAAGTCTAGAAATATCAAACATAGGAGGGCTATCCATGAGGGCAAACTATATGTGTGCAAGCAAACAAATATGCAAATGCAAATGGTAGATTAGCAAACAAGGATCCCACTCCTAGGATGTTAAGCCTAAAGTATCAGGAGCGTAGGCTCTGATACCAATTGAAAACACCTAGAGGGGGGGTGAATAGGTGTAAGTGCTAATCTAGAAACTAAATGCGCTAAATGCGGAAGCTTAAAGACTATTTGCAACACACTTAGTACAACACACAAGCGTAGCCGAATTCCCCGTGAAGGGCTCTGGACTAACTCCTCTTGATTCCCCTAGATATGGGTTGAGGTGCTATATGAAGCTCTTGTGGTTAAGTACAAGTGACGCACACACAAACAACCAAGCATATAAGATGAATAGGCAATATGAATATATGCAAGACACAAATGCAAGCAATAAGATATGAATGAATGAATGATGCTTTGCACAAATAAAAGAGAGAGAGTTTAGAGACAAGTGGATCAAACGCAAACACAATGATATGTTCCGAGGTTCGAGCCCCTAGCTCTACGTCCCCGCCTTCACCGAGAAGGATTTCTAATCCACTAAAGGAGTACCGAACTCCTCTCTCAACCTTACAATGCCACCGAGGCAATACAACCACAATCCACCTCTACCGAAGAGGGATAAGGCCCGTAGCCAATACAATCACAATCACCTCTACC
Organism: Agave tequilana; assembly: GCA_038442645.1. Lineage (NCBI taxonomy): Eukaryota > Viridiplantae > Streptophyta > Magnoliopsida > Asparagales > Asparagaceae > Agave > Agave tequilana. The sequence continues at coordinate 61,880 of JAVJIF010014070.1, forward strand.
GAAGAGTGATCCAAACACCACTCCGATCAACCTCTACCAAAGAGGGATACACAAATAAAGGAGGGTTTACAACTAGTGGTTTCTTTCAACCGCAAACAATCTCTCTTTTTCCACAAAACAAGATCCTAATAGAATAGGATAGTATGATAGCTCAAGTGTGAAAAAATAAAGTGTTTTGATCAAAGAAATACTCTTGGGAAAATACCAAATAGATATGGAAATTTTAGATCAAAAACAAACTTCCCAAAAACCTAATTTCTTAGAAATAAAACAAAACACTTTAAAAACAAATAGATGAATCTTTTTGGCACTTAAACTCTTTTGAAAATTTCTTTTAAACTCTGGAGAAACTGGGAATTTTTTTATCCAAAACCTTGGCCAAAATCCCAAAGGAATGGGGTTTATATAGGCCAAAACAGAAACTAGCCGTTAGGCTGATCTGGTAGCCTGACAGGTTAGCGGTCGGCCGGCCGGCCGACCGCCAACGGTCATAAATATGACTGTTGGGCCATCCCGGTCGACCGCCCGGCCGACCGCCCAGATACAGAGAGCAGAGCTCTCTGGTCCGGTCGACCGCCCGGTCGGCCGGCCCAGTGTCTGCCAGACGTGCACAATGCTGTGCACGTCGGTCGACCGCAATGGTCGACCGGCCTTTGGTGCGGTCGACCCGTGCGGTCGACCGACCTGGCCTGTCAGCCACAGTCTGGGTCAGAAACTGGTCAGAAAAATATGTTTAAAAATATTTCTAAAAATTCTTTTAAGTCTTGTAAAAATCCATAAAAATAGTGTTATCGGTTTACATGGATATACAAACATGTGATAAATATTTCAAGACAAATATCAAACATTTTGAACCATTTTTGTGTCTTGTAAATTTTATCAAAAACCAAAACTGTATTTTATCAAACTTGAATTTTTCAACACATGAATAGGAAAGTCAAAATAAGTTTGTATAAGAAGTTAAGCATGCATGTATAGAAAGAATCTACTATATATAAACCAATTAAACTTATTTTGATCAATCTATTCATGAAAACAAATATCGGTTAAACTAAAACCGAAAAACCATAAAACGTGTGTGTTGTGCACTTGAGCATATATACTATTCTAAGCTTTACAAATGGATCTAAACACACTAAACTATGGATACCTAAGTCTTCTTGACGATCTTCTATCTTCAAGTCGACTCGGTCCAAACTCCGTGATCCAACGAGCATGGCTAAGTGTGATCTTGATGCTCGGGCACGGGAATCACCAAGTGAAGGCTTCCAAACACCTCTTTTGAAGCAATCACCAACTAATATCTTGTTACATGATCTGAAACTAAAATCACAAGATTATTAGTAAACATAACTACATGAGTTAATCATCATCAAAACTAGAGAGGAAGGCCTCCGGGCCAACAGATTGTTAAAAATTGTTGGAGAATTTGGGCATTTAATTGATCATTGTTGTTTGGGCCCCATGAGAAATTTGGGTGATTTCTCCATCCAGGATTATAGGTGGATGAATATGAATTGTTGGTGGGCCTTGTGAAGGCTGATAATCGCTAAAAAGCATGCACAAGAATAAGTAAAAGAGAGATGGTTCATATGTTAGCTTTAGCGATTCTTCCATAATAGCGAAGTGGCCTATACAGATTGTGTCCACGAGGAGGGGAGGCGATAGAAGCTTGAAGTGCGGTCTTCTTATTCGTAGAAAAGATGTTTCTTTGTTTAAAGAATGAATTGAAAGAAAAACAAAAAGATTCTAGAGATGGTTTGAAATATTTTGTTGTTAGAAAAGTGTTCTGTATTTTTAGAGATGAAAAATATGCATGGCTAACCTTCTACTAATTACTTCCACTAACCTCTAGCTTCTTGAAGACATAGCCTCACAATGGATCGTAGGCAATCACAAACCTTGTGTATAAGAACTTTTCATGTGGTAGATCGAATGAAAGTTCCTCTCACCACCTTACTTCACATGACAAAACTCGAACATTCCTCCATCAAGATCCATTTGAAGGCGAGCATGGAGGAAGAAATAAGTGCTCTATTGGTATCGACAAGGATGCATGGGAGTTTCATTACTTACAAAAATCAAGTAGAGTTAACAACTTCTATGGATCATCAAAAACTTAGGAATCAAGGATGAAATAAGAAAGTGGGTCTACATGTTAGTAAGTTAGAATTAAAATCCCTCATCGTAAGATATCATAACTCTTTTTTGCACAAGGCTTATGTGATATTTATTGATTCATATGGGTTGTTCAAGCAAGTTACATGAGGTTAGTGGGTTAGTAGTTAGCCATACTATAAAGAAGTTAGTTAGACATGGTAAATGAAAACAAAAGAGAAGATGAAAGGAGAGAAAACATACTAAACTAGTGCAAGTAAATGTAAGGTAAAAACACAAAGAACAATATGATAAAGGAAGAACTTCACTTGTGTTTAATTATCACCTTCTAGATACAAGCTTCACTCTCTCTCTCTCTCACTCACTCTAATGGCTAACCTAATATAAGAAACAAAGAGGGAATACAAGAAAGCAAAGAAAAATACAACAACTAACTAACAAGAACTTCTATTCTCTAGATATCCCCTTCTCTGAGAATTCAGGAAAGTATTTATAGGCACAGGGACATGGGGGACGGAGTGGGAAGCATGGCCCCTGGTGCTGGTAGAGTGGCGCCAGGATGGCAGTGGAAATGCGGCCCAGAAACCATACTGGCTCTAGTCTGCCACGCCAGAGCGTGCAGACTGATGCCAGGGAGTGGGGCTTGTTGGTGCATTAATTACATTGACTTCTGCTCCCTGGTTTGACAGATATAAGCTTCAAGTGTGGGCTTCTTCTTGGCTCTAAAAAATCATTATTTATGTTGGAGTTTTGGCCTCTTCTATTCTTCAAGCCATGAACCTAAAAATAAGGAGAAACACTCATTAGTAAACAGAATTTTATTAAGATAAATGTGAAAATGTAATGAAAAATATGCAAATATAAACACTAATCACAACTCCACACTTATCTTTTGCTTGTCCCTGAGCAAAATAAAAGAAACTAGAAAGCTAAACTAAGAAAGTTTATTACACCACTTTCGCGGGTGACACGATTGCACTGAGCATGTGCAACAAGTCGTTAAATCTCTAGGTTTTCCCAGGAGGAGGAGTTTTGTCTCTTGAGGGTTTTCAACGGATTGTACCCACAAAATCCAAGAAAAGAATGAAAGTGTTAGTTATTTTTGGTAAATTTTCTTAAAGTAAAAAAGGCGTTTTAATTTTTTAGTAAAAATAACTAAATAATTATAAGGATTAGGTCTAACCCTTATTAGTCCTTCCTATACTTCAGCCTTCATGTGAGAATATGATTTTATTTAAGTTTAAGAGGAATTTCGTACTTCAAACCAATTCTTTTATTTTGCCTTAAATAAAATGCATTGTGTGAAGTAATGATTTACTTGAAAATTTTCAACTCAAACTCTAATGCCACAAAATTTATTAGTGTTTATTTTTGTATCGTTTTTTCCCTTAATTTTCTTAGGCTTTCTAATTTACTTGTGTAACGAGTTTTAATCGATGACTCCAAAACCAGGCGGTCTTAGGGCACCAGGTGAGAAAACGCCCTTAAGGTTAAATACTTAAGTAAACTAGGCCACGAAACTAAGGGCTATTTATTTTAGGCATGAGTAATTATGCTTCTTGAGGCATAATTATTCAGCTTAATCGAGTTTATAACTATATATATACTTTTTTTTGGCACTTAGAGTCTTTGTCTATAAATTTCAAGTGTATGTGTAGTCAATGCATATTTATTAAGGCAAAATTATTGAGATTAGTTATTTTTTCTAATTCCTCCAAAACTATGAATCCAACCAATATTTTTATTTAGACTAAAGTGAAGAATTTCTAACTTGGGTTTCCTTAATCTTTATAACTATTTTGTATTTTTACAGAAGACCATAAAAAATTCTCTACTACTTAAGAATATATATATATATATATATATATATATATATATATATATATATATATATATATATATATATATATATATATATATATATATATTAAGGAAAAAGAAAAGAACAAAGAAATCCTAAGGAAAAAGTTTTCTTTTTTTAAGATATTCATATTCTCTCCCCCACACCTATCTAATGCATTTTCCTCAATGTATGACATGTCAATGTAAATGCAATAAATAGGTAGAAAGAACGTTCTCACTGTATCCGTCTACTCGGACCGGCCGAAGTGCTAGGGTCAGCCGAGCATGAACGCCTGAGGGTATCCTCAATGCGTTCCAGCCTAGTGTTTTGATCCTCCAATTATCTCCTCAGCCTGATTTGTCCCCAAAAAATATTTTTCATGCCCTTTTAGATGGAGGACATGAATGCATTGGTCTCGATAGGGGGTGGTTGTCGCTAAAATTGGAGCTCATCTTCTGCATCCATTTGTTCCTCTGATGATGACTCAGTTGTTGGCCCAAAGGCCCACCACTCTAGTTTTGATGATGATTAACTCATGTAATTATAGTTTACTAATAATCTTGTGCTTAATTAGTTTCAGATATTTGATCAAGATATTAGTAGGTGATTAGCTTCAACAAAGGAGTTTTAGAGCTAACACGTGTAGATTCAAGAGCTCACGTATCAAGATCGCATATAGCACTCGGTTGGAGTCAAGCTCATTGGGTCGTGTTTGGATCGAGTCGACTTGGAGAAGGAGTTCTATAAGAAAATTTTGGTTTGTTTAGTTTAGTTTGAGTTTAGATCTTGTGTAAAGATAGATAGTGTTGATATGCTCAAGTTCACATACACATACAAGTTTCAATATGTTTGGTTTTCGGTTTAACCGGTTTTGGATTTCAAATATTCATATATATATGGTTTTCATGAATAGATAGAATCAAAACAAGTTTATATGGTTTAATGTATATTAGATTTGATCTATATACATATATGCTTCATATATTTAGAAAAACTTATTTTGATGATCATGTTCATGTGTTTGGAGTTTTGTAATTAACAAAACTTATTTTTGGATTTCATGTCAAAAACATAGATATATCACTTACATGTGTATTGAATTCTATCCATACACAATATGCTTGAAAAGAGTTTAAATATCTTATTTTTGAATTTATACTTGTTTTGAAAAAATCGGATTTCCATTTCACAGTTTGGTTTTTCAGAAAATACGATTTTTGTATTTAAGTTTAATTTCTATATCACAAAAATGGTTCAAATAGTTTGTAATATGTGTTAATTTTTGTCACACATATTTGTTATTCAAATATCTTACAAGAACTTATTTTTGTGGAATTTATGTGATTTTATGGGATTTTATTAGAGTTAAAATACCTTAGTTTTAAGTCCCAAAATTATCTGCCAGAACTGCTGGCGGTCGACCGGGCGGTCGATCAGACCAGGGGTCAGTCGACCGGACTGGTCGACCGATGTGCATGCAAACGTGCACATGGCCAGCCTTGAAGGCCGGTCGACCCCATGGTCGATCGACTGAAAGCACCTTTGCTTTCGAGTGCGCCCGGTCGACCGGCGGTCGACCGGCAGGCTTGGCCCGGTCGACCGGGCGGTCGACTGGAGGCACAATGGTTAGAAAAATGACTATGGCTGGTCAACCGGTGATCAGGGGAAAATCGCGCACGAAAAGTGTATGTTTTGAAATTAGAAGTTAAAAGTGTGTGGTTTTACTTCCTCGATACTTCCATTATAACATAGAGGCTAAAACGAGTCGAATCCACAAGGACGGGAGGCGATAGAAGCTTACACGGTATGTTCACGTGTATGTTAACAGTTCTTCAATATTTGAAGGAATCAAAAGAAAAGAAGATAAAGAATGAAAAGAGAAGTACGGTGAAACACAAAGAAGTGGGAAACATAGAAGAAATGGTTTTTTGATTTTTGGAATATTTCTAAAATAAAGTGAAAAAGAAAGAAAACTTATAGCTACTAACGACTAATGACTCCACCAACATGCTAACCTCTTAGTGATAGTTGCCTCACATGTATCATTGGCCATCACTAGTCCTTGGTTTAAGAGCGTTACAAAGCATGGCTCATATGTTAACTTTCACATCCAAACTCAACAAAACAAGTGCAAGCTATACTTAAACCATCAAAACTAAACAAGAGTAAGCATGGAGTAAAGTAATGTTAGCTTGTTAGAGAGTTAGGATGTTAGAGTATTAGAATTCATCATCATGAGCCATCAATGGCTCTTGCAAGAGTAAGGCCAAGTAAAGTCTATTAGATTCATGTGGATTATCAAGTAAGAAGTTAAACTAGTTAGTGGTTAGTAGTTAGTTAGCATGAGAGAAAAAATTAACTAAACATGTAAAATGAGTTAAAGAGAAGAAAACAAAGAGAGGTAAAGAGAGAACCTTTCATAGCTTGTCACCTTCTATTACAAGCACTCTTGCATTCCACCCATGTACTATTCTCTCTCCTATTACAAGATCTAAAAGAAATGGAAAATACAAAGAGGAAGAAGAAGAACTAAACTAAACTACCCTAAACTACAACATGAAAAGAAAAACCCTAAAACTAACCTAAAAACTACTCAAAAACTCCTCCTTTTAGGCTCTGAAAAACCCCAGGGTATTTATAGGCAAACTAGGATATCAGGATACACGTACGGAGCCGCGCGTCAAATCTTGGCGCGCGGCTCCACAAGGGAGCTGTGGAAACGCGGCCATAGCCGCGTTTCCGCGGCCAAAGGGCGGCCGCGTGCGCGGCGCTACCTGCTGCGCAGTTCTCTCTTGTCCCCCTGTTGGCTGGATGTCCTGGTTTCTGGTTTTCGGCCCCTGGTTTTGACGAAACTGCTCTCCAAAGTCAATGGCTATATTGTAGGCCTTTAATCACCCATTAAATGGTTATTTAGGGTCTTCTTCTTCATTGCACACCATGGACCTAGAATCACACAAGCAAACCATTATTAGCAGTATTTTATATAAAAATAAATGTGCAGATGTGGTAAAAATTATGCAATATTAGAGGCTAATCACCCCCCCACACTTATCTTTTCCTCATCCGAGCAAAATAAAAACTAAGAAAATTATTACACCACTTTCGTAAGCGACGCGATTACACTAAGCATGTGCAACAAGTCGTTAAACCTCTAGGTTTCCCCTAGAGGAGGAGTTTAGTCTCCTGAGGGTTTTCAGCGGATTACACCCATAAAATCCATAAAGAAAGAAATCAAATATTAGTATTTTGAAAACGTATTTTTGAAATAGAGAAAAGTGTTGAAGTACTTTTGCGAAAATATAAATGATCCAAGGTCATAGGTTACCAGAAATTATTCATCCTTAAACTGAATCGAAATGCAAAATCTTGTTATAAATTAAATGTAAGAATTTAAAATTGAATTGATTCTTTGATCTTTCATAAAACTCTTAGAAAATATGCACTTTGTGAATTGTGAAGATTTTTGGGATATCGACTCTAACTTTTATGCCATTTGATTTGTGTATATTTATATTTTTTCTTTTTTCTTTTTTCTTCTCTTAATTTTCTTAGACATTCCTATTTACTCGGGTAGTGAGCCTTTAGATGGGGACTCCCAAACCAGATGATCTTAGGGCAGCAGATGAGAAAACATCCCTCGGGCTTAAGGACTTGAGTAAATAAGGCCACAAAACTAAAGGGGATTATTTTGATTTTGTCCATCTTTTTAGGCATGAATAATCATGCTTCCTGAGGCATAATTACCCGGCTTCAATAAGTGATTTTTATTATCATTATTTTATTTTTATATATATATATTTTTATGACATTTTCAGTCTTCGTTTCGATCCCAAAAAATTGTGTAAGTGTGAAGTGCATAAATCTAAGGCAAAAAATTCAAGATCAAATTATCTTTTCAATCTTACTTCCTTATCCTAAAATTTAAATAAGATCTATTATTTTGACTCAGTTTAAATTTTCATAATTTTAGGTCCTCCTAATTCCTAAGATAATCTTAATTTTCTTAAAAATAAATCAAAACTATTTATCTTGTTTCAAAAAGTTTTGTAAAAAAGAAAAGAAAAAGTTTTTACAAAAGAAATTTTAAAAAGTTCCTAAAAAAGTGTAAAAGAAAGAAAATATAAAACTAACTATGTTAGTAAATCCTCCCCCACACTTATCTCATGCATTGTCCTCAATGCATCGTGAATATGTATATACATGAAACAAATAGAAAGGGAAGGAATATTACTTCATGGTGGTGGCTCCGGTGGTGGTCGGACTGGGCCAAGTGTTGCTACCCATCAAGATATCGTGGATCTTGCAGAAACCCACCATGACCTCTCTAACATGACCCAATAAAAAAATGATTGATTGAATGGTCTTATTGAGTTATTTTCTTCAATAGTCTTGTCCAACAATGAAGTGTGATTCTGGAAGATGATTGATTTGGACTCAAATGGAACAGGAATAAAAACCGATACCGACTCGAGAATTTGACTCAGATCAAGTCGTAATTGTAGGCTGTCTAAAAGTCACTAAAAGACAAGCCAATAAAAGCAGAGTCTCAAGTTCTAGACGCGAGGTATCGACACCCGCGTCTCAGCATCAAGGCGCGAGGTATCGACACCCGCGTCTCAGCATCAAGGCGCGTTGGCTCGACACCCGCGTCTCAGCATCAAGGCGCGTGGGCTCGACACCCGCGTCTCAGCAACAAGGCGCGTGGGTCTAAACCCGCGCCTCAGTTGTAACCACCCGGATTACGGGGCCAGTCACCGCACAAGTAGCGGGAAGTGGCCCCTCATTGTGGAGCACTTTCAGGGGGCACGTTCACCCCTGGGACCTCTATAAATAGCCTTGTTTGCATCAACAAACGGGGCGGTAAAAAAAGGATCGGGCATCAAAGATTAGGGCAAGATCGGGCATCGACGATCGACAGGGCGACTATCATCACAGGCATCAAAGAGGAGATCATCAACAAAGAGAGAGAGAAGACTCTTCAGCAAGCTTGCTGCGTACCAGCTTCTCTTCGCCTACCTTCTCTTTGAGAGTTTTGGTAGACAGAGCTGTGTTACTCCTTCTACCTGCCGAAGAGAAGATCCCCGAAGGTCCAGACGGTCATCTGGTCAACGGAGAACAAGACTCACTCTCCACCGCCACACGAAGAACCCAGCCTTAAACAAAGGGGGATTCAAGATTCAACATCCTCCCTCCCTTGTAACTGGAAGGAAAAGTCTGGTTGTAATAGTTTCATTTGATTCAAGGAAATCTTTACACCCATCACTATCTTTTTTTTTCCGGCGCGTACAGTAATTCAAAAGGAGGAGTTGACATTGGTTCAAAAATAGGGTCCAAACCAAAAAAGTGTTGTTTGTTGGCCCAGAGGCCTTCCACTCTAGTTTTGATGATGATTAACTCATGTAGTTATGTTTACTAATAATCTTGTGATGTTTAGTTACAGATCTTTAACCAAGATGTTAGTAGGTGATTAGCTTCAACAAAGGTGTTTATGGAGCTTCTCATTTGGTGATTCAAGAGCCCGAGCATCAAGATCATATATAGCACTCGTTGGAGTCAAGCTCGGTGGATCACGGCTTGGATCGAGTCGACTTGAAGACGGAGTTCGTCAAGAAGATCTCGGTACCTAGTTTATTTTTATTTTAGAACCATTTGTAAAGATTAGAATAGTATGATATGCTCAAGTTCACAACACACACACGTTTCATGTTTTTGATATTAGTTTTCGATTTTTGGTTTAACCGATATTGGTTTTCATGAAGAGATGTATCAATATAAGTTTAAATGGTTTAATGTATATTAGATATGTTCTATATACATGCATGCTTCAACTACTTAGACAAACTTATTTTGATATGCCTATTCATGTGTTTAGGTTTTGTTTTTTAACAAAACATATTTTTGGAATTAAAGTCAAAAACAATGATATATATATCTTCCTTGTATATTAGACTTATATCCATATGCAACATGCTTCAAGTTGTTTTAGTATCATGTTTTTGTATTTGGATGAGTTTTGGAAAAAACGTATTTTCATATCAAAAATCCAAGTTTTGGAAAATACGGGTTTTGTTTTTCGGCAAAATTTATAAGTCACAAAAATGGTTCAAAAAGTTTGAAATTTGTGTTGGAATTTTTCACACAAGTTTGTATTTTAATGTACTATGATAAAACTATTTTTGTGGAATTTTAGAAGTTTTATAAGATTTTTTAGAATATTTTAAACCCAATTTTTCTGTCCCAAAATGCCTTCTGCCAGGTTCTGGCGGTCGACCGGACCCAGAGTCGGTCGACTGGACCGGTCGACTGACGTGCACAAAACGTGCACGCTGGCCAGCCACTTGGGCCGGTCGACCGACTGCAAGTACCCCACTCTCGGGTGGGGGCGGTCGACCGACTGGTCGACCGTAAGGCGTGGGCGGTCGACCGGCCAGAGAGCATTTGCTCTCTGGATTGAGACGGTCGACCGGGCGGTCGACCGCTAGCCTCCAACGGTCAAAAATTTGACCGTTGGCGGTCGATCGGGCCGGTCGACCGCCAGCCGCCAGGGCTGAAAAATAGCCCCAACGGCTAGTTTTTCAATGAGGCTTTATATACCCCATTTGTATGTGATTTTCACTAAGATTTCAAGAGCCAAAATTCTCCTATCCTTCTAGTGTTTTATACAAGTTTTCAAAAGTGTTTTTAAGCCAAAAAGATCTATCCTCATTTGTTTTCAAGGGTTGAAAAAATCAAAGAAAAATAGAAATTTGGGATATTTGTGTTGTTCTTCTTTTCTATCATATTCAAAGTGTTTTCCCAAGTATTTTTCTTTGTTATTTGATTTCCAAACACCTTGATTTTCCACACTTGAGCTTATCTACTATCCTATCTATTAGGATCATTATTTGTGGGAAAAATTAGTTTGTGGTTTTTGTGATCACTTTGTTGTACCCTCCTTTATTTGTTGTATCCCTCTTTGGTAGAGGTTAATTTGGAGTGGTGGTTAGCTCCCTCTTTGGTAGAGGTTGAGATTGTGGTTTGCTCCCTCTAGTGTGAGGTGGAGTTGGTGTTAGTTTTGTATCCCTCTTGGTGAGGTGGATTGTGATTGTTTGGCTAAGGGCCTACCCCTCTTGTGTGAGGTGGTGTTTGTGTTGCCTCGGTGGAGGTTGTATTGGTTGAGAGAGGAGTTCGGTACTCCCAGTTGTATTTGCCCCAAAATCCTTGGTGGAGGTTCCCTATGTGGGAGTCCTAGGTGGACAAGTTAGTGGATTGGAAATCCTTCTCGGTGAAGGCGGGGACGTAGAGCTCAGTGCTCGAACCTCGAAACAAATCTTGTTATTTGCGTTTGATCCATTGACTCTAAACTCTCTCTCTTTATTTGTGCCTTGCATCTTTCATATTGTCATATCATTATTATATGCTTGGCTTGTTTGTGTGTGCCTCACTTGTGCTTAACCGAGAGCTTCATATAGCGCCTCAACTCTTATTCAGAGGAATCAAGAGGAGTTAGTCCAGAGCCCTTCACCGGGAATTCGGCTACACTCGTTGGTTGCATTAAGTGTAGTTGCAATTATGTTTTAATTTTCGCATTTAGTTCATTAGATTAGCGGTACACCTATTCACCCCCCTCTAGGTGTACTTTCATTGTTCACATACTTTCCCCATCAATGAAGTGTGACCAGAAGATATTGGTGATTCAATTTCACAATGTACTGGTACATGATTCAATGTTGATTCAGGAATAGAGAAAAATCTAGTAAAGATACTGTAGTCAGTATTGAATTAAAAAGTGAAATGAAATTACCAACTTGAGATTCAGGATCACTTTCAAGCTTAAGTTCAATTTCGGAAAAAGGATAACTTGCCAAAATCTCAAGGTGGTTCTTAAAATTTTGGGCAAGTTCAAATAGATGTAATGAAATTGAATCTTGATTTTCGTCCACAGAAGGAATGTGAATGGATGAAATGATCGATTCAAGTTCAGGAAGTATGGGAATCAAACTGGCTCAAGAACGTTACATAGTTTAGGTAACACTACAGGAGTCGATATTGATTCAAGGATTGGACTCGAATCGCTAAATTGAAGCTCAGGTTCACATTCATTTTCAAGTTCAATTTCAGGAAATGGATAACTTATCAAACTATCAAGAGGATGATGTTGATCAAGCTCAGGTTGGTATGATGAAATTGAATCTGGATTTCCAAAATGACATGATTCTTGGGTCCAATCAATTGAGTTAGGGATATAAGGATCGGTCAACGGTCGACAAGAAAGACTTTCCTCGCTCTCATTGATCAATTCACTCATTAGTGAGTCTAACCTACTGATAGGCGGGGTAACAGAATTTGGAGTCAGAATCATGTCTTCCATACTCTTTGCAATTAGTTCTTCTTGAAAAGGTGAGTATGGAAGTTGATTTTAGAATTATGGTGAAATTGTGAGTCCATCAGATTTTACGATTGTTGCTCGGACTCACGCAAGGGTTTCATACTCAAGTCCAGTATTGATGGTTGTTCATTTTGAATCGGTGAGACTGAAAAAGATGAGTAGACTCTTGAAAATTTGGCTGAGATGACGAGTCCAACATATTTTGAAATCATTACACTTTTTCACAAAAGAATTCCAAACACTTTTCTAGCTCAGATTCTTCTTCAATTGGATATTCTAGAAAAGAAGCATATGGAATTTGATTTGGGAAGGATTGTGAATTGAGCAAATTTTGAATTTGGTTTTGGGACTCAAGCATGGCTTCTATACTCCTTTCCAATTAGATTTTTCTTCGGGTGGTAGAACAGGCAAAAGAGGATATGAAGCAGAATCAGTGAATGAATATTATGAAAATGGTGGACAAGATGGTTGAAAATTTGACTCGGGGGATGTGAATCCCCATGAACTCTGTGAAGAGGAGAAATTATTTTGAAAATTATGGTCATAAGATTGGGGGTATGGTCGTATTGAGTCGAATAATCCCAATCCGACCTATATGATTAGTTCATGTTGTACATATCCGGATTGAAATTTTCCGAGTCAAATGAGGTCGGGGTAAAATATGAATTCATATTAGGATTGAAAAAATTGTTGTTGTTAATATCCATATCACAATTTACAAAAAAAAATAAACAAACAAACAAACAACCAAATAAAGAAAAAGAAAAAGAAAGCAAGCCTATGCTAGGGTTGACTTAGACCTAGACGACTCTTAACTGGTTAGACTGTCCACGGGGGGTACATTGTCGAAATCTGACACGAATTAATCGGCCAGGTAGGGCAAGATCAGTGGGAGGTATCCGTGCCGGAGCAACGTGCCTAATTATGCCAAACCACTGTTCTTCGAGGTTTCGCATCTCAATCCCCAACCTTAGACACTGATTTAACAAGAGTCAACTTCTAATAACTTTTCCTTAGGTCAATCTCCTAAATGAGTCCGAGATGTCCCTAGGGGCCAACGTCCAGCAATTTTTATTAGGCTTGGGTTGTGTGAGTGGGGAGGTGATTTTTAGGCTAAAGGAGGGTAATGACTTCCCTACTTTATGTTGTATTAGGTATTGCCCTTAAGTTTAATTCGTGCAAGTGTGCAATATAGATAAGAATGGATACACAAAGAGAGTAAATCATCCATGTGTTTTTTCTAACTATATGCAATGTAATATGTACACCTCCGTCAAGATCACAACAACACAAGAACAAAATACAGTATATTAGAATTGAAATTGACACGTGCATATATGCAAATGTCTAAACCGTTTTAAAGTATCCAATCTCTGTATTTTTGTGCTTAAAATTATTACAGTGCACAGGTGATAAAAACAAAAACTAGCAGCAGAATATACGAATGTTCAAGAATTTACCCAACCACACAAGAGCAAGTGTGGACTTCTGCAATGCTAAAAAAAAAATTGACCTATATACCAAAAAATAAAGAAGAAAAGTTAACAAAAACGTGAAATCAAACCGTTCCCATCCCTGGCAGCGGCGCCAAAATTTGATCGGGGCAAAAAATCGCGCACAAAAAGTGTATGTTTTGAAATTAGAAGTTAAAAGTGCGTGCTTTGGCTTCCTCGATACTTCCGTTATAGCATAGAGGCTAAAACGAGTCGAATCCACAAGTACGGGAGGCGATAGAAGCTTACACGGTATGTTCACGTGTATGTTAATGGTTTTTCAATGTTTGAAAGAATCAAAAGAAAAGAAGACAAAGAATGAAAAGAAGTACGGTGAAACACAAAGAAGTGGAAAACATAGAAGAAATGGTTTTTGTGATTTTTAAAATATTTGTAAAATAAAGTGAAAAAGAAGAAAACTCATAGCTACTAACTACTAATGACTCCACCAACATGCTAACCTCTTAGTGATAGTTGCCTCACATGTATCATTGGCCATCACTAGTTCTTGGTTCAAGAGCGTTACAAAGCATGCCCATATGTTAACTTCACATTCAAACTCAATAAAATAAGTGTAAGCTACACTTAAACCATCAAAACTAAACAAAAGTAAGCATGGAGTAAAGAAACGTTAGCTTGTTAGAAAGTTAGGATGTTAGAGTGTTAGAATCCATCATCATGAGCCATCAATGGCTCTTGCTAGAGCAAGGCCAAGTAGAGACTATTAGATTCATGTGGATTATGAAGTAAGAAGTTAAACTAGTTAGTAATTAGTAGTTAGTTGTCATGAGAGAAAAATTAGCTAAATATGTAAAAGGAGTTAGAGAGAAGAAAACAAAAGGAGCTAAAGAGAGAACCTTTCATAGCTTGTCACCTTCTATTACAAGCACTCTTGCATTTCACCCATGTACTACTCTCTTTCCAATTACAAGATCTAAAAGAAATAGAAAATACAAAGAGGAAGAAGAAGAACTAAACTAAACTACCCTAAACTACAATAAGGAAAGAAAACCCTAAAACTAACCTAAAAACTACTCAAAAACTCCTCCTTTTGGGCTCTGGAAAACCCAGGTATTTATAGGCAAACTGGGATATCAGGGTACACGTACGGAGCTGCGCGTTAAATCTTGGTGCGCGGCTCCACAAGGGAGCCGCGTGCGCGGCACCACCTGCTGCGCAGTCCTATCTTGTCCCCCTGTCGGCTGGATGTCCTGATTTCTAGTTTTGGGCCCCTGGTTTTGACGAAACTGCTCTCCAAAATCAATGGCTATATTATAGGCCTTTAATCACCCATTAAATGGTGATTTAGCGTCTTCTTCTTCATTGCACACCATGAACCTAGAATCACACAAGCAAACCATTATTAGCAGTATTTTATATAAGAATAAATTTGTTTTGTATATGTGCCAAAAATTATGCAATATTAGAGACTAATCAACCGGACGGTCGACCGGAAGGGCATTTCTGCCTTTTCCTGGCTGCAACAGCTAATTTTTTTAGAGAGCCTATAAATACCCATCTCTTGAGCTGTTTTCATCAAGATTTTAAGAGCAAAATGTCCTATCTTTTCAAGTGTTTTGTAGCAAGATTTTAAAGAGTTTTCGGGCTACAAAGTTTTATCTTTCATTTGTTTTAAAGTTTTAGAAAATTCAAAGAAAATAGAGTCTTTGGGGAATTGGTTCTGATCTTGATTTCAATATCTATTTAGTGATTTTCCTAATTGTTTTTCTTTATTAGTTTCATTCCAAACACTTTGTTTTCTCCCAGTTGAGCTATCACTTCTATCCTATCTATGAGATCTTATTTTTGGTGAGAAAAGTTGTTTGTGATCTTTGTGATCACCAAAGTAGTAATCTTTCTTTGTGTTGGCTTTGTGCCTATGCCTCTAAGTGTAGAGGAGATTGTGCTTTAGGTTTGTGTCTATCCCTTTTTGTGTAGAGGTGATTGTGATAGTTGTTTGGCTTAGTGCCTTATCCCTCTTGTGTGAGGTGATTATGTTTTGGCTTTGTGCCTTGCCTCTAGTGTAGAGGTTGTCTTATTGGAGAGAGGAGTTGTGTACTCCTAATTTGTATTTGCCAAATCCTCAGTGGAGGTTCCCTGTGTGGGAGGTCCTATGTGGACATATAGTGAAAATCCTTCCGTGTGAAGGCGGGGACGTAGAGCAGTGGCTCGAACCTCGAAACATATTTCGGTGTTTGCGATTGATCCACTATCTCTAAACTCTCTTTCTTATACCTTGTATTATTTCATATTATTCATATCATAGATATATGCTTGGTATTATTTGTTTGTGCCCATACTTGTGTTGAACCAAGAGAGCTTCATATAGCACCTCAACTCTTAATTTAGAGGAATCTAGAGGAGTTAGTCTAGAGCCCTTCATCAAAATTCGGCTACACTCTTTGGTTACACAAAGTGTGTTGTAATTAGTTTTTAATTCCGCATCATTTCTCCTTAGATTAGCTATACACCTATTCACCCCCCTCTAGGTGTATTTTCAATTAGTATTAGAGCCTACGCTCCTGATATTAGGTTTAACCACTTAGAAGTGAGATCTTAGATAGCTAATCTAAGATTTGTATTTGCACACATATTGTTTATACACTCATATATTACCTTGCCCCTCCCATGTTTGATGTTTCTAAAATCGATATATGGAAGCTTAAGATGAGTATGTAACTTAAGACCTTAGGAATGCATGTTTACCTTACTACTACCAAGAAATCTTATCTTGGTAATGACAAGTACATAGAGGCCAATGCACAAGCCCTAGATGAACTAAAGCATACACTAAGTAAAGATTATTTATCTATTGTTTCTCATTGTGATTCCGCTTTTGCAGTGTGGAACACATTGACCTCTCCCGAGCTACAGACGACAATTATGTAGAGAAGGAACCCTTGGTGGATGAGTCCAAACAAGCTTGCTTCATGGTCCAAGGGAATGACTCCCTTTGAAGTACATTCGGAAACTCATCTAGATGATTGTGCTAGTTCTTCAGTGATGATTATATGGATGATGATGCCTTAAATGAAGAACTTTCATTATTTTGTGAAAACTTGCTAGAAAAATATAAACTTTTTGAAAAGAAAAGTTTTGCATTAAAAGAAGAAAATAAGAATTTGTTTTCAAAGCTTGATATTGTTTTGCAAGAGGGATGAGATTTCAAGTCAAAAAGATTCCTTGATATCCCAACTTGATCTTGCCCTAAATGAAATTTTTTTTTAAAAAGTAAAAATAATTGTGATGATGTTTTGAAGAAAAATGCGATCTTATCTTCAAAACTTGAAAAATTTTAAAGAGAATAATTCTTTGAAAAATAAAATTGCTTAATTTCAAAAGAATTGGATTTGGTTTCAAAGAAAAGTATTTTTTTGAAAATGATTTTTCTTCTCAAGTTTGCCATGCTACTATAACTTCATCATCTAATGTTACTATTGTATGCTCTTCTTCTTTTTCTATTGTTGAAAATGATATAATTATGTTAAAGAAGAGTGTTGATTGTTTTGGCTCCACTTTGAGCCAATGTGTCATGAACCACACACGATTGGATGTTTCGCAAGAAACATGCTCCTCATATGCATGCATACCATTCACGGCATACACATACTTCTTATGTTCACATACATGACACTATGTATGCTCATGTGTACACTTGTACACATTATGGACGTAAGGGCCACCTTGCAAAGTTTTGTTATGATAGAATATATAATTAAAATTTTGCAAATAAATTTGATTGGGTTAGGAAAGGTGCTAACCCCCATGGACCCAATAAGGTATGGGTACCAAAAACTACTCCTATTATATTTGATGTAGATGTGGGCTCTCACTTGACTTGAGAGTATTGGTGTCTTGATGGTGGATGTGTTTGAGTTTGATGAACACTACATTGGATGCATCACCTTCAAGGATGTTTGGTGGGAGGACCATCATAGTTTGGAGACTTAGAGATTAGCCATATTGGTTTTGGTAACTATCTCTAACTCCTACTTTATTTACATGCTCTTATTGATTGACATTTAGCATGTTTTAATTTTTCTTGTTCATTATACTTAAATGCAATGTTTGTTCGACTTGTGATATACATATGTAGTATTTGAGATACACGCATGTTTAAGTGGACTTATATTTTTGTGTTCTCACTTTAATTTAACTATTGTGTATCCTAGTTCTAAAATATGTGCATTTAATCTAATATCATGGTTGTTTACGATTTGGCATTTCATGTATTGATTACTTATTTAGATGTAGTTTTTATTAAAACTTGTGTTTGTACTTGTACAACTAATGAGCCACGTTTGATTATTATATGTTTGCGCTTAATTGCTCATTTGTACCCATTAGATGTACTTGTATGGCCTAATTTTGATGATTCTTGTATTTTAAATTGTATTCCCTATTTTTGTACACTGTTTTTCATAATGTGTTTAGCTTCATGTATATGTAATTTTATTTAAAACTATTAGATATACATGTATAACCCTTGAGTCACTTGCTTTTCATGCAAAATTCTTTTATGGACTCTTTTATGTTTGGGGATATGTATGTATACTTTTAGTTTCAACAAAATATACATATACCATAAAACGTATTTAATTTTGATGATTTCTTTCATATGAGCTTAAATCCCTTATTTCTCTATGATTTTGTTGATTACATGACTTTTTACACTCCATGTTTGATGTTTACTCATGACTTTGTTTTATGAGTATATTTTTGAGCTTTATAGATCTCGAGTGTCAATTTTTGTAAAACGCATGTTTCATGATATATATGATTTAGTTTCTTGTTTTGAAGAATTTTTAACTAGTTCTTTTCAAAAATTATCTTAGACTAGTTCATATTCTTCAATTGGTAGAGTTTACAAACTATGCTAAAATATTTTTAAAATCATGATTTTTGAAAACCCTACTATCTAAGGGCGGTTGGATGTGTGACCATACCTTGTGCGCTGTTATTGAAAATCTGTTTAAACATGTTGCATGAAAGGGAGTAAATTATGAGGTATATACATGATCTTCATGAAATTTATTCTGTATACTCATAGTATTTTCTATATATGTATGATTCAATTTCAATTAGTATTTTCATACATACATATATATTTTTTGATTGTGCTTGTGATACAATATCTCTAATTTTTCTTAAAAGCACAAATTATGTTTATGCTAAGCTTGATTTAGTTCATAATGTCAATTATTTTTCAATTGGTATCTTATACAAGCGTATGCATTATTTTTATTAGTATTTTATAAAGGGGGAGAAAATTTCGTGTTTTTATCTTTCAATCGGTTTTTGCTTTCAATTGTATATTACTCCCACTCTTTATGATGAACAATACTTTATTTTGGTATATGCTAACATTTTCAATATTAGTGTCAATAATCTTAAATTAGTATTATTCTCAATTGGTAATTTTAATGTTTACCCAAAATTTTGGTTTTTATTTCCAATTGGTATTAAACTTTACTATTGGTATCAAAATCTCCAAATTTTGTTTTAAAAATTTCAAATATTTCAATTGGTTAAAGAAATTTTGTGTTAAAGAATTCTAGAAATTTCTAAATTTTAACTTCAAGAAATTTCAAAATTTTGTTTTAAAAAATTTAAAAATTTTGTTTGACATATATTGCGTATATGCTAGGGAGCTTAACACTTCTCTCTCTCTCTCTCTCTCTCTCTCTCTCTCTCTCTCTCTATATATATATATATATATATATATATATATATATATATATTATAATATATATATATATATATATATATCTATCTTTATGGTTGTTTTCCTTCGCCCCTTTGTTGATGAATTGATAAAAAGGGGAGAAGAATTTAGAGAGCTTATATATATGCTTGTTTATATCTTATTTATGCATATATGTTTTTGTTTAGTTATGCACTTTATTGAATATCTTTATTATTTATTGCTATGCATGAGTTAAGGGGAGCTTCTATGAAGCTTATCTTTAATCCATGCATATATAACTCCATGAGTTTTGTCATCATCAAAAAGGGGGAGATTGTTGGCCCAAAGGCCCATCACTCTAGTTTTTAATGATGATTAACTCATGTAGTTATAGTTTACTAATGATCTTGTACTTAATTAGTTTTAGATATTTAATCAAGATATTAGTAGTGATTAGCTTCAATAAAGGAGTTTTGGAGCTAACACATATAGATTCAAGAGCTCGTGCATTAGATCGCATATAACACTCGTGTTGGAGTTAAGCTCATTGGATCGTGTTTGGATCGAGTCGACTTGGAGAAGGAGTTCTACAAGAAGACTTCGGTTTTTTTTAGTTTAGTTTGAGTTTAGATCTTGTGTAAAGATAGATAGTGTTGATATGCTCAAGTTCACATGCACACACAAGTTTTAATATGTTTGGTTTTCAGTTTAACCAGTTTTGGATTTCAAATATTCATATATATATGGTTTTCATGAATAGATAGAATCAAAACAGTTTACATGATTTAATGTATATTAGATTTGATCTATATATATATATATATGCTTCATATACTTAGAAAAACTTATTTTGATGATCTTGTTCATGTGTTTTGGAGTTTTGTAATTAACAAAACTTATTTTTAGATTTCATGTCAAAAACATAGATCACCTACATGTGTATTGGATTCTATCCATACACAATATGCTTCAAAAGAGTTTAAATATCTTATTTTTGTATTTATACAAGTTTTTGAAAAAAGTAGATTTCCATTTAAAAGTTTTGGTTTTTTGGAAAATACGGTTCTTGTATTTAAGCCTAATTTCTATATCACAAAAATAGTTCAAATAGTTTGTAATATGTGTTGATTTTTGGTCACACATATTTGTTATTCAAATATTTTATAAGAACTTATTTTTGTGAAATTTACGTGATTTTATTGGAGTTAAAATCCTTAGTTTAATTCCAAAATTATTAGCCATAACTGCTGGCGGTCGACCGGACTAGGGGTCGACTGATGTGCACGTAGACGTGTACATGGCCAGCCTTGAAGGCCGGTCGACCGCACGGTCGACCAACTGAAAGCACCCTTGCTTTCGGGTGCGGCCGGTCGACCGGGCGGTCGACCGACAGGCTTGGCCCGGTCGAACAGGCGGTCGACCGGAGGCACAACGGTCAGAAAAATGACCTTTGGCAGTCGACCGTCTGGTCGACCGGAAGGGTATTTTTTTCCTTTTCCTGGCTGCAATGGCTAGTTTTTTTAGAGAGCCTATAAATACCCATCTCTTGGGCTGTTTTCATCAAGAATTTTAAAAGCAAAATTTCCTATCTTTTCAAGTGTTTTGCAGCAAGATTTTAAAGAGTTTTTGGGCTACAAAGTTTTATCTTTCATTTGTTTTAAAGTGTTAGAAAATTCAAAGAAAAGAGAGTCTTTTGGGGAATTAGTTTTGATCTTGATTTCAATATCTATTTGGAGATTTTTTTTTCAAGTGTTTTTCTTTATTATATTCATTCCAAACATTTTGTTTTCTCACACTTGAGCTATCACTTCTATCCTATCTATAGGATCTTATTTTTGGTGAGAAAAGTTATTTGTGATCTTTGTGATCACCAAAGTTGTTATCTTTCTTTGTGTTGGCTTTGTGCCTATCCCTCTAAGTGTAGAGGAGATTGTGTTTTGGGTTTGTGGCCATCCCTTTTTGTATAGAGGTGATTGTGATAGTTGTTTGGCTTAGTGCCTTATCCCTCTTGTGTGAGGTGATTGTCGTTTTGGCTTTGTGCCTTGCCTCTAGTGTAGAGGTTGTATTGTTGGAAAGAGGAGTTGTATACTCCTACTTTGTATTTGCCAAATCCTCAGTGGAGATTCCCTGTGTGGGAGGTCCTGTGTGGACATATAGTGGAAATCCTTCTGTGTGAAGGCGGGGACGTAGAGCAGTGGCTCGAACCTCGAAACATATCTCAGTATTTGCGATTGATCACTATCTCTGAACTCTCTCTCTTATACCTTGCATTGTTTCATATTGTTCATATCATACATATATGCTTGGTATTGTTTGTGTGTGCCCATACTTGTGTTGTACCAAGAGAGCTTCATATAGCACCTCAACTCTTAATTTAGAGGAATCTAGAGGAGTTAGTCCAGAGCCCTTCATCGGGAATTCGGCTACACTCTTTGGTTACACAGAGTGTGTTGCAGTTAGTTTTTAATTCCGCATCATTTCTCATTAGATTAGCTATACACCTATTTACCCCCCTCTAGGTGTATTTTCATCAGCATGAACATCTTCGAGTTGGACAGTAGGTTTCCAGATCGAGTGCAGGCAGCTATTGTACGCACTGGTAATGCATTCAGGAGTTACTAGTACTCTATCATTTTCAACAAATTCCGTGTTTGGTAGAAAGTTTCTACATAGCGGATCAAAAGGAAGGATAAAGAGTACTTCACATTCCTAGTGCGTTGGAGTTTGCAATGAGCTGCTACAAAAGCATGGTGTACACACAGACATTGTGTTGCCTCGTCATGAGCCTGTGAATTATTTAAAGTGCTGGTCTGTAGAAAAAAGTTGTATGATCAATATCCAAAATATTGCGTTGGATCCAACATCCAACGTAGTGAACGTTACGGAATGTGGTATTTGCTTCGACGCCATGATCTAGTTTAATACAACGTACACCCATTAAGGTCATGTAATCTACTAATTGCAGTGGTGCAGCATGCTGAGGAGAGGATGGGATTTGGGTGGCTTCTTCAATAATACCCCGGGTGACCTCAAGGTCCCCGTGATCCAGATGGACAACAAAGTAGTCATGGTCAATGGTTGCAACATCAATACCCAAATAGAATTTTTTTACTAAGTTTGGGCAATAATAGGCATCAAGAATTGTATTATCACAATCCAATCCATATCATTGTCTCTCCTTAATCCCATCTATAAACACAATACCATACCCATGAACATCGTTAAAAATCTGTGAGAATCTTTCTCAAGAAAAATCAAAGAGGCCATGGTACAGATCTAAATTTTAAAATAAAGATTAGGGATAGAAAATTGCAAACATCGCCCGAAAACCTTAGGGGGAAACCAACCACAGTTTGCCTGGAGCAATGCAGACAGAAGAACCCAATATCCGAAAGTAGATCTGTGCTCTACTCAGAGAGATGGCCGGAGGGGGAACTGGAACCACGGCTGTCTCTCCTAGACAGACGCGAAAACACGAACCTTAGGGGCCAGCCGCGGATGTTTGGGGGAGAGAGAGGAGGGGCTCGGGTGCTGTTGCAGCTCCTGGGCTCCTCTTCTTAGATTTGTTTAGGATTTAGCAATAGGGCATGGGTGAAAGAAGGAGGTGATGTTTAAATAGGAGGAGAGAAAGAGAATTCCAATTCTAGCCCAAGGTTAAAGGAGTAATTAGATGTATACTAGGATTAATATTAGTATTATAATTACAAAGATCTCCTAATCGTTATATGTATTTATAATTTTTTTATTTTTTATTTTTTTATTTTTTTTTATTTGTGGTATGTGATGGAATATGGTTACGTATAAGATGGATCAAAAGACCCAGCACATTTTCAGCTTATGATTCAGGCTCCGTGGTTAGAAATGGTTTTAATCTTTGCCCATTTACCTTGAATTCTTCACCACTCTTAAGATCAAAAATTACCACAGCACCATCTAGAAAGACATTGCGCATAGTGAAGGGCCCGGACCAACGAGTTTTGCGCTTCTCCGTGAAGATGTGAAGCTGTGAATTATAGAGTAGAACTTTTTTGTCCAGGGACAAAATTCTTTCTGTGTATACATTGATCAAGAAAAACTTGGTCCTACTTTTTGTTATTATTCCGTTTTCATAAGCTTCATTTCTTATCTATTCCAACTCTAATATTTTCAGTTTTCTCAGTTCGTCGACTTTTTTTAGATCAAAATTCAATTGTTTAATGGCTCATAAAGCACGGTGTTCTAATTCCACTGGAAAGTGGCAGGCCTTACCAAATAGTACTCGGTATGGAGACATACCGAGGAAAGTTTTGAAAGCAGTCTGATAAGCTCATAGTGCATCTATCAGCTTACTGGACCACTCCTTTCTATTCTGTTCGATTGTTTTCTTCAAGATGAGCTTAGTTTGTCTGTTCGTCACTTCCAC
The DNA here is from genome assembly GCA_038442645.1 of Agave tequilana. Classification (NCBI taxonomy): domain Eukaryota; kingdom Viridiplantae; phylum Streptophyta; class Magnoliopsida; order Asparagales; family Asparagaceae; genus Agave; species Agave tequilana. The sequence continues at coordinate 85,790 of JAVJIF010014070.1, forward strand.
ATGCCTATTGGTTTGGGGATAATATGTTGTGAATAATTTATGAGTGATAGAGTATTTACACATCAGGGCTTCGAAAGCTCTGTTGCAGAAATTAGTTCCATTATCACTGATAATAGCGCACGGGGTACCGAACGAGAGAAAATGTTTTCTTTTAGAAATTTGACAACCACCCTATTGTCACTCGTCCTTGTCGATATTGTACCTACCCATTTTGAGACATAGTCTACTGCAACCAAGATGTACTGGTTGTCGAATGAACTTGGGAACGGTCCCATAAAATCAATGACCCAAACATTAAAAATTTCAACCTTCAGAATAGGTTTTAGGGGCATCATGTCTCTCTTTGTAATTTTCTTGGCTATTTGGTAGTTTGCACATGACGTGCAAAAGTTGAAGGAATCTTTCAACAAAGTGGGCCAGTAGAACCCATTTTGTAAGACTTTTTGGGTGATTTTGCGAGGACCAAAATGTCCATCGTAAGCAAGTTCATGGCAGAAAGTTAATACACTTCTATGCTCTTCCTCTAGTACACACCGTCTGATGATTTGATCAGGCAGTATTTAAAAAGTTAAGGCTTTTTCCAAAAAAAGAACCGTACCTAGGTGAATAAGCAATATCTGTCTTGCTTCGTCCATTCAAAGGATACTTGTCCTGTGGCAAGGTATTTGACGATGTCAGCATACTAGAGTTCCTTAAAATTGCTAGGATGTATTCATCTGGGAAATCCTCGTTGATCGGTTCTTCCTCAATAGGTGCGTTGGGATTCTAGACAAGTAATCGGCCACTACATTTTCTACACCCTTTTGTCTCGAATCTCCAAGTCAAATTCTTGTAAAAGAAGGATCTAATGAATAAGCCTTGCTTTTGTGTTCTTCTTTATCATAAGGTATTTTAACGCGGAGTGATTTGTGAAGACTATGGTTTTTGATCCTAGCAGGTATGGACGAAACTTTTCCAATGCGAATACTACAACCAAGAATTCCTTCTCAGTCGTAGTGTAGTTTTGTTGAGCATCATTCAATTCTTACTCGAATAGTAGATCACATGTTGCTGATTAACGATACGCTATCCTAGGATAGCGCCAATGGCAAGGTCTGAAGCATTACACATGATCTCAAATGGTTGGGTCCAGTCTGGAGCAGAAATGATGGGTGCAGATATCAGTTCTTGCTTATGCTTCTTCCAAGATTTAAAACATCCTTTATCAAAACCAAATGGCACGTTCTTTGCGAGCAGGTTGGGTAAGGGTCTAGAGATTTTGCTAAAGTCCTTAATAAACCGTCGGTAGAACCCAGCATGCCCTAAAAAAGATCAGATATCCCTAATGCATTTTGGTGGTGGAAGCTTAGCGATTACTTCTATCTTAGCATTGTCAACTTCAATTCCTCTCCTCGAGATCTCATGGCCTAAGACAATCCGCCGTCTTACCATGAAGTTACATTTTTACCATTTTAGAATTAAGTTCTTTTCCGTGCATCATTGAAGAACTAACTCTAAATGATGAAGATATTGGTCAAATGAATCTTCGTAGATGGAGAAATCATCCATGAATATTTCTAGAAAACGTTCTACCATATCGGAGAAAAGACTGAGCATGTACCACTGGAATGTAGCGTGAGCGTTGCACAATCCAAAGGAATGCGTCGGTAGGAAAAGGTTCCAATGGACAAGTGAATGTGGGCTTCTCCTGGTCCTCTGCAGCAATGGGAATCTGATTGTAACCTGAGTACCTTTTCAGAAAATAGTAGTACTCATGTCCAGCTAAATGTTCTAACATTTAATCGATGAAGGTAGCGAGAAGTGGTCTTTACGTGTAGCAGCATTTAATTTTTGATAGTCAATACAAACACGAACCTTAATAGGTAGTCTTATTTGTAACAACTCCTTGTGTTTATTTTCTACTATCGTGAAACTAGCTTTCTTAGGGACAGCGTGGACCGGCTAACCCATTGGCTATCAGAAATAGGATAAATTATCCTATTGTCTAACAGTTTCAAAATTTTTATTTTCACAGCATTATGACCGGGTTATGCCTACGGTGTGGGTCCCCCTAGGAATCACCTCATCGTTCAAATGAATTAGGTGTTGTACTATCACTAGACTTATCACATTAATGTCATTCATTGTCCATCCAATGACTTCTCTGTGTTTTCTTAAAATTGACATCAAGATTTTCTCTTGTTTCCCAGTCAGATGGGATGCTATGATGACAGGCAGGGTATCTCTTTTGCCTAGGTAGGTGTACATGAGGTGTTTGGGAAAGCTTTTAATTCTAAGGAAAGAGTGGATTCATTAGAAAGGAGAATAAGAATTTCAGTCTTGGGATTAGGTACACTTGGGCTTGACACCCAATCCGCAGTTGAATCAATGATCTGGTCTAAATTGAAATCCTCAGACTCCAGATCAAACTCGCTCTCCGGGTCTATCTCCATGCTCACTTCAAGCTCACTTTTCAAATTTCAATGGAGTTGACCTCAAATGTCTGATCATTCATGTCCCTGGGTTGTTTTCCTAAATTGAAAACATTGACCTCCTTTGTCATATCTCCAAAGGTCAATCCCATGGACCTGTTCCTACAGTTGATTATGACATTAGCTGTAGTAAGGAATGGTGCCCTAAGATGACTGAAGTTTAAGACCGTGGGTTTGACACAGGTTGGGTCTCAAGCATAGTGAAGTCAACGGGGTAGATAAAATCCCTTACCCGAATAAGGACATCTGTGATTTTTCGTTTGGGGACTTTTACAAATCGATCGACTAACTGAATGGTTACTCGAGTTTTGGACTCAGTTCGCCCAACCCAAATTGTTGGTATACTGAGAGAGGTAGCAAGTTGATACTTGCTCCCAGGTCCAGAAGTGCTCGGCTAATTTCTGTTTGTCTTATGGTGCAAGAAATTATAGGACATCCGGGATCTTTGTATTTCACCAGAATAGGACCAGATAGAAGTTCATATCTTAGTACACATTTGTTGGCACAAGTTGCAACACTTTCTTTGGCTCATTCATTTTTCTCTTCTTAGTACACATATCCTTAAGGAATTTCTAGGACTTGTTGGATTACGTTAAGAAAAGGTACATTCAATTTGACCTGATTGAACATCTCGAGTATCTTTTCTATGTGCATGTTTTTATTGTTGTTCCTGAGCTATTAGGAAAGGGTGCTACAAGCTTGTGAAGTTGATCAGTAGTAGTGTCCTTGTCAGATGTTTGTGGAGCAGATTGAGATGAGCTAGCAGATTTGGAGGCAGGAATAGGATCAATTTGGATTGAATTTTTTGGCTGGTAGACCTGATTGTCTACCTTCTTTCCTGATCTAAGTGTATAAACAACATTACACTAGTTGATCTGAGAATCCTGAAGTTCATAAGCTTGATTGAAATTCTTAGGGTTGGTTAGTGATTCACTAGGTAAAGTACCTTTGGGTCTTTTACTTAGAGAATTTGCTAATGGACTCATCTGAACTTCCAATCTAGATATGGCCTGTGTATGGTTGTTCAATGTCTATCCTTGATTTTGTATGAAGGCGGTTTGAGACCTCAGGAATGCCTCCATACTCTCCTCCAATTTACAGAGTTTTTTCTCTATTAGTGAATTTTGGAAGGAGGAAGATGAAGCTTGACTGGAAAAGTTTGCTTGATGATTGGGATGGTGAAGATTGTTGGGAAAATTGGGCCTGCAGGAATTGTTCGGGCCCCAAGAGAAATTCTGGTGATTTCTCCAACTGGGATTGTAAGTCTGCGAGTAAGGATTGTGTTGCGACCACGAGTAGGCCGCGTTCATGTGTTCCGACAGTACTTGATGAGTTTGAAAATGGGACACTCTTCGAAAACATGATTTGATGCCTGACAATGTGAACAACCCGGATTGTGGATTGGTGGTAGGTTGATTTGGTTGACTTTGGCTGGCTCTTTTGTTTTAAGAGCCTCTATTCTTCTCATTAGAGTGGCAATCTTAGCTTCAGCCACTATGGATGATTATAAGGATAGGTGCCCTCCTTAAGAAGCTATAGATTGTGAATTCCTTGGCTTCTCAGAAGTTGGCTCCCATTTTAGGGTTTTCTCAGCTAGATCTTCAAATAAATCCCAACCCTGATTTTCATCCTTTTGCAGGAATCTCCCCTGACACATGATTTCTAACAAGGTTTTTGTTTGATAATCCAAACCATCATAGAGAATCTGGCACTGACATCGTTTTTCTACACCCTGATGAGGGCACTGAGCTAAGAGATTTTGAATCGCTCAAAGTATCTTCAGAATGGTTCGCTTTGCTCTTGCCTAAATTACATGATGTTCTTTCTGATAAAGGCAATCTTGTGGATTCGGTAAAATTTCTTCGAGAAAGCCTTGACAAAATTGTCCCACGTTGTGACTGAGTCCACAACCAAACTATACAACCATTTCTTAACTAGGTCCTTTAGAGAAAAGGGAATGCAATGTAACCTAACGGCATCGTCTCCTAGCTGTGGAATGCGTATCATAAGGCATACTTCTTCAAATTTTCTAACAAAGAAGTATGCGTCTTCTGATTCTAAACCATGAAATTTTGGGAGAGTGTTGATGAATTGGGGCTTCAACTCAAAATTATTACCAGTTGCCTCAGAAAGTTTAATAAAAGATGGGAGTGAAGTTCTGATTGGGTAAAACCTATCCTGTAGTGATGCTATCATTGGTTCTGGATGCATTGAAAGAGAAGTGTGTCAGGTCAATCTGGAAGCAACAAGATCTCTTACCCACTCTTGCATGCAACAAACCACAAACAATGTATAATAAACAAAACAATCGAAAAGAATAAAAATAAACAAAAGAAAGAGAAACAACCACTAAGCCTTAGTCAAGGTCCCTGGACCTATACGACTCATAACTAGTCGATTCTCCGGGGGAAGTTGTTGAAGAAATTAGACTACAAGCTAACTGGCCAGGAAAGGGCAAAACTCGGTGGGAGGTATCCGGGCGTGAGCCTCGGGCCTTAATTATGCTAAACCATAGAGTTTTTGAGGCTTAACCTCTCAGTCCTCTTTCCTTAGACACCGATTTTGTAGGAATATAGTTCTTACAATTTTCACCCTCGGTTAATCTCTTAATGAGTTCCAGATGTCCCTAGGGCTAACGTCTGTCAATTTTTAGTTAGGCTTGGGATTGTGAGTGAACTTGGAGATGCTTTTGAGCTAAGAAAGGGTGATGAAATTCCTACCTTATCTTGTTTATTTGGGTTTTGCCCTTAATGTCAATTGTGCAAGTGTGTAATGTATCCACGACAAGGTAACACTCAAAGTGATAAATCACTTACAAATTTAGTCCTATTCTATATGAAATGCACACGTATCTTTCTCCAGTACTCTTCAACATTAATTGAAATGAATTGAAATAGACACGTGCTCCAAATCCAAAAGTCTAATCAAATTTTCAATTTTAGCAACAAATGAGTTTCTGTTGAGTTATTAACAATACATGGGTGAGTCATACAAGAGACTATTATTTGCAGAAAGTAATTTTTTTGTGCAATTTTTGCAACCCTACAGAAAATTTTTATGAGTACTTCAATCAGAAAAGTCTTGCATGCGAGGCTTTTCCGAGGGCAAAAGTTCTCTTCTTTTCCAAGCAAGTGTTAGGTCCGCTGCGGTGATTAGTCCCTTGACTCCCCTCCTTCACAAAATAAAGAGAAATTTTTAGTAACAATCAAGAAAAACCATTAACCCTCCTCAGCAATGGCGCCAAAATTTGATCGTTAAAAGCATGCAAAGAATAAGTAAAAAGGAGATGGTCGATGTGGTAGATTTAGCGATTCTTCTGCAATAGCGAAGTGGCTTATACGGGTCGTGTCCACGAGGAGGGGAGGCGATAGAAGCTTGATGTGTGATTTTCTTGTTCTTAGAAAAGATGTTTCTTTGTTCAAAAAATGAATTGAAAGAAAAACAAGAAAGATTGTAGAGATGATTTGAAATATTTTGTTATTGGAAAAGTGTTTTATATTTTTAGAGATGAAAAAGATGCATGGCTAAGTTTCTACTAATTGCTCCCACTAACCTCTACCTTCTTGAAGACATAGCCTCACAATACATTATAGGCAATCACAAACCTTGTGTATAAGAACTTTTTCCGTGGTAGATCGAATGAAAGTTCCTCCTATCACCTTACTTCACACGGCAAAACTCGAACATTTCTCCATCAAGATCCATTTGAAGGTGAGTATAGAGGAAGAAACAGGTGCTCTATTGGTATCGACAAGGACGCATGGGAGTTTTACTAACTTACAAAAATCAAGTAGAGTTAACAACTTCTATAGATCATCAAAAACTTAGGAGTCAAGCATGAAATAAGAAAGTGAGTCTACTTGTTAGTAAATTAGAATTAAAAACCCTCATCGTAAAATATCATAGATTTTGTTTGCACAAGACTTATTTGACACTTATTGATTCATAAAGGTTGTTCAAGCAAGTTATTAGAGGTTAGTGGGTTAGTAGTTAGTTATCCATACTATAAAGAAGTTAGTTAGACATGGTAAATGAAAACAAAAGAGAAGATGAAAGGAGAGAAAACATACAAACTAGTGCAAGTAAAAATAAGGTAAAAACACAAAGAACAACGTGGTAAAGGAAGAACTTCACTTGTATTTGCTTGTCACCTTCAAGATACAAGCTTCTCTCTCTCTCTCTCTCTCTCTCTCTCTCTCTCTTCTTTTCTCTCTCTCTCTCTCTCACTCTAATGGATAACCTAATACAAGAAACAAAGAGGGAATACAAGAAAGCAAAAAAAATACAACAAACCAACTAACAAGAAATCATATTCTCTGGATATCCCCTTCTCAAGAATCTAGGGAAGTATTTATAGGCATAGGAGCATGGGGGACGGAGTAGGCAGCATGGCCCCTGGTGCTGGTAGTGGCGCCAGGATGGCTGTGGAAACGCGTCCTGAGCCGCATTTTTCTGGCCATGCTGGCTCCAGTCTACCGGTGTCGGAGCGTGCAGACTAGTGCTAGGAAGTGGGGCTTGTTGGTGCACTAATTGCATTAACTTCTGCTTCCCGGTTCAGCAGATCTGGGCTTTAAGTGTGAGTTTCTTCTTCGCTCTAAAAATCCTCAATTATGTTGGAGTTTTGGGCCTCTTCTCTTCTTCAAACCATGGACCAAGGAGAAACACCCATTAGTAAAAAGAATTTTATTAAGATAAATGTGAAAATGTGATGAAAAATATGCAAATATAAACACTAATAAGCTGCATTCATATTTTCTGGCAACATTTGATGAGCTAAAAAGACGGGACATTCCCCGATCATGTGGTCTATGGCCTGACAGTAAGTACAGCCCGCCAAGGGTGCTGGGATGACTTGGTTCACAGAGATTAGCTTCTTAGTTTCTATACCTTCTAGTCTTCATATTACAACAGTTAGTTTATCTTCGGTAGATATGTTTGCCTCAATGGAATGGGTACCTCCTTTAGAAGAGTTAGGGTCATTAGTACCAAATTTTTTCAGAGTTGGTTCCTATTGGATGGTCTTATCAGCCAAGTTTTCATATAACAACCATCCTTCGTCTTCGTTCTTTTTCAAAATCATCCTTGGCACATGGATTCTAATAGGGTTTTCATTTGATATTCTAATCCTTCATAAAGAGATTGGCAAAGTCGCCATTTCTCTATCCAATGATGAGGGCATTGGGCAAGGTGGTCCTTAAAGCATTCGAAGTACTTCCAAAAAAGTTTATTAGCTGTTTGCTTAAACTGTAAGATATTTTTTCTAATTTGCGTAGTCTTTTGAATAGCATAGAATTTCTTCAAGAAGGCCTTGACAAAATTATCCTATGATGATTTGGAACCAGTTTCTAGACTATAAAACCATTTCTTTGCTAAGTCTTTTCAAAGAAAATGGGACAAAAAGTAACTTAACGACATCTACTTCTAGGTTAGGTATTTTCATCATGAGACATACTTTCTCAAATTCTCTTATGAAAAAATATGCATCTTCGGATTCAAATCTATGAAACTTCGAAAAAGTGTTGATGATTATGGGTCCAGCTCAAATTGGTTGTCTCCTACACCGGGGAGCTGAATGCAAGATGAAAGAGAGGTCCTTATAGGATAGAACCTATACTGCAGTGATAGTGGTTGTGCCATATGTGGATCGAGTTTGAGTTCAAGTGGTGAACTATTCCTGGTTAGTCTAGATGTGACTAGTTCTCTCGGCCAAGTTGACACGCGCAGTTAAATAAGCAAGTTCACCCAATCAATCAAAAAAAATCAAAAATCAAAAATAAAAAAATACTAATCTAGGGTAAGCCTGGACCTAGACAACTCCTAACTTTAGACTATCTTTGGGAGATATATTGCTGACCTTAATCACAAGTTAATCGGCCAGGTAGGTGGCAATATCGGTGGGAGGTATCTGTCAAAGACGAGCCTAATTATGTCAAACTACCAATCTTCGTGGTTTCTTCCCTTAATCCCCTGCCTAGTTATCTATTTGGCAAGAGTTACTTTTTGAACAACTTCCTCCTTCAATCAATCTCTTAATGAGCCCGAGAAAACCTAAGGCTAATGTCTAGTCAATTTTTAATTTAGGGCTAGGGTTGTGAGTGCAACGGAAATGGTTTGTGGGCTAAAAAAGGGTAATGACGTTCCCATCTTATATTGTTTATGGGTTTTGCCCTTAAAATGTATTAGTGCACGTGTACAAACAAATAGAAAAGAATTCACTCAAAAGCGGTAAATTAGCTAAGGGTGCTTCCTAGTCTATATGTAATGTGGAGGTACCTTGTCGCCAGCACTTTTCAACAATAATTAAAAATTTTAAATAGACACGTGCCTATGATGCAAGAGTCTAAAATTTTTTTATGTTAACCAACTAATAGGTAACTGTTAATTAATTAGCAGTATGCAGGGTGATCACAGAGAAAAATTATCAACTGCAGAATATAGTAGTTGAAATTTACAGCAGACCTGCAAAAATTGAATCAATATGGAGCTACTTTTGCCGCAAAAAACGCTGCAATAGCCGCAAAACACAGATTCTTTGCATTTTCACTGGCTCTGCCTTCTAGGGCAGAGGCACAGAGTTCTTAAATTTCCTGAGCTGTAGTGAATTTTTTTTGTTATTAGATTTTGCAAATAGAAATAGAAAAAGAAAAAAATAATTAGTTTTAGAGAATATTATGTCGTTCCCTCCCCGGCAACGGTGCCAAAATTTTGATTAAAGAAGAGAAATTGAATTGAAAATAAAGAAAAAGTTAAAATTAAAAAGTTTTTAGTTTCTTATCAATTTATCCTTGTAGCAAGGTTAGGTGGGTCAATCCATAGGGAAGGATGCGATGAAAGCTTTTCAGAATAAATTCTCTAACAAATAGCTTGAAAAAAGAATATTGATTGCAAGAAAAAAGATTTAATTAAGTAAAAAAGATTATAGTCTACTAATCATCCACCACAACTAAGTGTTAGTCTAAGAGTAAAGAATATCATATTGAATCTATAAAGATCTACCCTAGGGTTTTGATTAAGAATCAAGTAAGATGAACAAAAATATTGTAAACCCTAATTAGAGTACACTAATTAAAATAAAACTTTAGATCATTCTAGTTTCAAAGCATAGCATAAGAAAAATCTTTTAAATGCTATCAAAGTTTTTAAATATAAACTAAGAATAATCATGAAAAGGTGCAACCCTAAATTAATTCAACTTAACTAATTATTCATCTTCAAGATTATCAATTTAATCCTTGGGTTTCTAATAAGCATGGATTTCAATCAGTTCATCTTTTAGACTAATCTTTAGTTGATCGAGCGATTAGCAAACTACAAGTCAATTTAGTTATTCATATTTTTATAATTTTCAGGATTTATTATGAAGAAAGAAAGTTGCATAAAAAAGAAAAAACAAAAGCAAATAAAAAAACTAAAGCAATAAAACAATTAAATTGAAAAACAAGAGAGATGAAAAGAATAATGAACCATTATTAATGAATGTCACCAAGCAATTACAAGTTCTTCTTCTTTTTCAAAAACCTTCTTCTGCAAATAGAAAGTAAAAAAATACAAAGAAATTTGAAAAATTAAATGGCTAACAAATAATCTTATACTCAATTCCTGAGATGCCTCTTCTCTGTTGCTCTACAGTGTTATTTATAGAAGATTTGGGAAATAGAATCCCATATGAACACTGCACCTCAACCGCCATACCAGTCACCTCAAAAGGGCCGCGGAAACACGGTTTTGGCTGCGTTTTCACGGCAAGACAGTGGAGATAAGCTACACATTTTGGTGCGTGCCTTTGGCTAATCCATCCATCTGATAATCTATCCTCAGAATCTTCAGTTTATCTCTGAATTTTGAAATATAACAATCTCTAGATAACTTGGAGATCAAGTTATCTCTAAATCTAAGTAAAATTCAGATTTTCTCCTGTTTTAGAGAGAAATTTGAATTGAAAATAAAGAAAGAGTTAAAGTTAAAAAATTCTTAGTCTCTTCTCAATGTAACTTGTAGGCTTGACGGGCTGATCCACAGGGAAGGATGCGATAGAAGCTTTTCGGAACGATTTCCTTAACAGTTAGCTTGGAAAAAGAGAAATTGATTTTAAGAAAGAGATTTAACTAAGAAAAGGAATTATAGTCCACTAATCATCTACCACAACTAAGTATTAGTTTAAAAAGAGTGAACATCATATTGAATCAATAAAGAATTATTTACCCTAGGGTTTGATTGAGAATCAAGCTAGATGAGTAAAAATATTGTAAACCCTAATTAGTGTGCGATAATTAAAATTAAACTTTAGTTCATCCTAATTTCTAAGCATAGCATAAGAAAAGTTTTTTTAAACTTAACATGATGCTATCAAAGTATTTAAATATGAACTAAGAGTAACCATTAAAAAGTACAATCCTAAATTAGTTAAACCTAATTATTTATTTATCTTCAAGAACAACACTTTAATCCTAGGGTATCTAATAAGCATAGATTTCAATCAGTTCATCTTTTAAACTAAACTTAGGTTGATCGAGAGATTAGCATACTATAAGTTTAATTAGTTACTCATATTTTTATTTTTATTTTCAATGTTTAATATGAATGAGAAAAGTTGCATCAAAATTAAAGAAGAAATAAAAACTAAATTAAATTAAAAAACAAGATGAGCAAAATGAATAAAGAACCTTATTTTATTAGATGTCACTGGCCAATTACAAAGCTCTTCTGCTACTTCAACAATTTTCTTCTCCAAATAAAAAAAACGAAATAATACAAAAAAATTCGGAAAGAAAGAGGATTTAAAGAAAACTCTATGCTTGAGCTTCTAAGATCTGCCCTCCTCTGTTGCTCTACAGGGGGTTTTTATAGAAGATTTGAGACGTAGATCCCAGTACAATTCTACCACAGAAACGCGGTACCAATCGACAAGGAAACACAGCTTTTGTCGCGTTTCTGTGGCAAAAGCGTGGCCAGTGGCCACGCGCTTTCGGGCGTGGCCTCCTCTGGTCCGTCCATCTGAAAATTTATCCTCAGATTTTTGAATTTGGGCTCTGAATTTTGAAATACAATGATCTCTTTAAATGACTTAGAGACCAAGCTATCTCCAAATCCGAATCAAATTCAGATTTTTTCCCCTTTATCTTCATCTTATAGTGCAAGCAACCAGGTTCAAATAGAAGTCCACCTTTATTTTTAATTAGGATTAGGGTCCATTTTGTTATATCCTTCTCCTCTTTTAGATTAATCCAATTTAAATGAGATAGAAAAGATGCTTCCTTTATCTTTCCTAATTAATCTATATTTTCATATTTCTTATGGGTTGTTGGCTTCTTTTGAACTTTCTCTTAGGCTTTCTTAGATCTTGGAGGCCTACACATTACTAAATAATAAATGAATTAAATAGTAATATTTTATAAAATTAAGTATGAAAATGTGAATAAAAATATGCATTTTTAATGACCAATCACACCCCCACACCTATCTTTTTGCTCATCCTCGAGTAAAAATATAAAAAACTAATCTAACTATCCTAATATCACTTTCGTACATACCACGATTGCACTTAGCATGTGCAACAAGCCGTTAAACCTCTAGGTTACCCCTAGAGGACGAGTGTTGTCTCGTGAGGGTTTTTAGTGGATTACACCCACAAAATCCATAAAGAAAGAAAAATAAAATGTTAGTATCAAAATTCTATTATAAAAAAGGGAAAATACATGTCGTATGTATTTATTACTTTTTCTTTTTTTTTAGGAAGTTCGAAGTATTACCACTTCGTTACCCTTTAAGCACTTTTTTTAAATATTTATAACTCATCTAATATTCTTTCGTGTAGGTATCAAGGCTTCTTGAGGCCCTAAGATCTAACTAGTTGATTATTAGATATGTTAATATATATATATATATATATATATATATATATATATATATATATATATATATATATATATATATATATATATATTAAACTTATCTAATTACCTTTCGCGTAAATACCGAGCATTCTTAGGCCAAGGTACCTAGCTAATTAATACTTAAGTTTGTTTATTTTATATATACTTTTCTTAAGACACAAGAGTTTTTGTTTTAAATCCCAAATGTGTAAGTGTATAAAACATGTATAATTCATCAAGGTAAAGGTATCAAGACTAAATTACTTTTTCAATTTTTCCTCTTAAACCTAAAATAAAACAAATACTCTTATTTTGACCAAGTAGTTAGAAATCCTAATTATGATTTTTTCTATTCCTTAAAATTAACTTAATTACTTACAAAAAATAAGTCAAAATATTTCTCTCTTTTTAAAAAGTTTTTTTTAGAGAAAGGAAAATGTTAATTTTTTATTTTAAATAAAAAACCTATGATATGTTAGAACCCTCCCCTGCACCTATCTCGTGCACTATCCTTAATGTATGAATGAATGCATAGATGCATGAAAAAGAAGACAGGGAAAGAAAATATTACCTTAAGGCGGTGGTTCTGATAGTGGTCGGATTGGGTCAAGCGTTGCTACCCAATTAAGATAATGTGGTGGCTCACGGAACCCACCTTTATTGACTTCTTTTCTATTTACATATTTACAATCCCCAATATGAATAGGATCATGAAAGATCCTATCATGACACTTATTCCCTTCATATGACCAGTGTTGAAAAATCATCACTGAGTCGCTGTGATCAATACCTTGGTCCAACAAAATAATGTGACATGATAGAATGGTTGACCTGGGCTGAAGAATGATAGGCGGGAACTCGAAAAAATTAAGTTTAAGTTCTAGAATTTATATTGTTTCAATAGTTGAGTCCAAATCCAAGAATTAAAATTCACATTCTTTTCCCATCAGAATGTGACTATCCAAAATTGGTGATTCAATTTCTAGATCTATGGGTGCGGGAATAAATGTTGGCTCAAAAAATTCTTCCAAACTGGGTAAGGATACCAGAGTCAGCATAGATTCGAAGATGGGAACTGAATCACAAGGTTAGGGATCGGGTTCACATTCATAATCAAGTTCAATCTCATTAAAATAAAAACTTACCAATTCGTCTATGGATTGATATTGGTCAAGTTCAAGGTTTTGTGGTGAACTTGAATCTTTGTCAAAGTCTTCAAGCCACAATGGTTTTGGTTGTCATCAATATGGCTAGAAGTGTCAGAATAGTCAAAGATTGGGTAAGGAGTATTTCCTTATTGCTACGTATGTTTTCCAATCAACTAAGTCTTGCTTCTATCATATCAAGTGGATCACTTTGGGATTGAATCATGGATTCAATATTTTCTAAGTCGGTATGTTCTTCTTGAAAATTAGAGTAAGGATCTTTGATTTGAAAATTTTAACAGGATTTTGAGTCTTCTAGAATTTGAATTCATCGCTCAAGCTCTTTTAGGTTTCCATCCTCTTTTCCCAGTCAATTGATTCTTCTAATGGTTGTTCAGGAGAAGGAGTATATGAAGCTTGATGTTGGTAAGGTGGTTGACAATATGACTCAGGGGAATTGTATTCCCATTGACTCTGTGAAGAGTAGTGATGATTCAGTCTTGTTCATAGTACTGGGACTGGGGTATGTATTGATTCGAATAAGACCAATTCGGCACACAAGGTTGGTTAAAGTTATAATATGCTGAGTTGGTAATATCTGAGTCAAAAAAGATTGGGATGATATATGGATCACTATTTGCATATGAATAATTGTAATTATAATCCATATCACCAAGATGTCAAAAAAATAATAATAATAAGCAAACAAACAAACAAATAAGAAGGAAAAAAAATCTAGCCTAAGTTAGAGTAGACTTTAGACCTAGATGACTCCAAACTTTAGACTGTCTTTAGGAAGTATATTGCCGACCTAAACCAGGAGTTAATCGGCCAGGTAGGTGGCAAGATCGGTGGGAGGTATCCGTCAAAAATGGACCTAATTATGCCAAACCACCAATCTTCATGATTTCGCCCCTTAATCCCCTGCCTTAGACACTGATTTAGCAAGAGTTAATTTCAAACAACTCCCTCCTTCAGTCAATCTCTTAATGAGCCCGAGTTAACTTAAGGCCAACGTCTAGTCAATTTTTTATTTAGAGTTAGGGTTGTGAGTGCAACGGAAATAGTTTGTGGGCTAAAGAAGGGTAATGACGTCCCCACCTTATGTTGTTTATAGGTTTTTCCTTTAAAGTGATTTAGTGCACGTGTAAAGCAATAGACAAAAATTCATTCAAAAGCAGTACTTAGTCAATGGTGCTTCCTAGTCTATATGCAATGCGAACGTACCTTATCGCCAGCACTATAACAAAAATTAAGAAATTTAAATAGACACGTGCCTATGATGCAAGAGTCTAAATTTTTTTTAATTAGTTAACTAATAGGTTACTATTAATTAATTAGCAGTATGTCGGATGATCAAGAGAAAAATTATCAACATCAGAAAATAGTACTTGCAATTTGCAGCAGACCTGCAAAATTTAAAGCATAATTAAGCTACTACAGCCGCAGATATGTGGCAATAGCCATGGAAACATGGTTGTTTAGTTTACCTCTGGCTCTACCTTCTAGGGCAAAGGGATAAATTTGCGTATTTTCCTGAGCTATAATAAATTTTTCTTGTTAGTAGATCCTGCCAATAGAAACAGAAAAAAGAAGAAAAAACAAAATTAGTTTTAGAGAATATCATTTCGTTTTCTCCCCAGCAATGCTCCAAAATGTTAATTGAGAAAAGAAAATGTATTGAAAATAAAGAAAGAGTTAAAGTTAAAAAATTCTTTGTCTTTTCTCAAAGTAACCTATAGCAAGGGCTAGACGGGTCGATCCACAGGGATCTTGAAGATTAGTCATGAATTGAGTTAAACTAGCTTTAGTGTATACTATTTAATAATTATTCTTATTTTATACTTAGATGCTTTGATGGCTTAACGTTAAATTAAAACTGTTGGAAATAACACAACTGTAATGCGGATTAAATTAAACCATGGATCAAGAATCATATACATCTCAAGGGAATTGAAAGCATATACAAATTAAATACATACCGGAAGCCATTGAAGAAGGTTGGATGAAGTTGAAGAAGACTTTGATTCCTTCCTTTGATTTGAACCTGCAAACCCTAGTGCAATTGATCCTCTTTTCTCTGTCTCCTTTTCCTTTCACAAACCTCCAGAAAATCTTTTAGCGATGGTCGTTCTCAAAAAAAAATGAGCGCAGGTTTTGTTTTCTTTACAGGAGGAGAAAAGTGGGTCGCACATTTGCACATAAACCCCTTGAAATAAAACCTTTCCATCATGGTACCCTTTATATTTCAAGAGACTATATAACCATAAAAATGTGACTTTAATATGGGCATAATATTATATCAGTTAACTTTAATAGGAATCCAATGCTAATTAACCTAGGTTATTGGTCCATCTTTAACATGAGATTAACATTCTCCCACTTGGACCATTAACCGATTAGGTTAAAACTTTAGTAAACAAATAAAAGAAAAGACTCATTTGAAAATCATTTTGACTCCATTGGATTCCATACTGAAAAACTTGACACGTGATCACGAATTTAAAAACAACAACTGATAAGCCCAAATATAAAATACCGTAATACTGCAATTAGTTTGGACTACCAATGCGAGTCATAGCCGTTATACAACATCCACGTCATACTCCCTTCTATGCACCACAACATTGATAACCCTTACTAATTGAGTCCATAACCATAATGACCCCTGTAATTGTCTTGTAAAGACATTTCCTGTTTAACATACATCCAAACATAATATGTGCACACATAATTGGATAACAGGAAACACAGAAACAAAAACTTTTATTTGTACAATAATGTCAATTACATAAGTACCAAAATACACATTTACAGATTGCCCAAAAGACCCATTCTTACAACATGTTCCTTGAATGTCTTTGGAGGCAATCCCTTTGTCATTGGATCAGCAACCATTAAAGTGGTACTTAAACTTACAATTGACACTTTCTGTTTCTCAACTCTTTCTCTAACCACCAAGTACTTAAGTTCTATATGTCTAGAACCATTAGAGTACTTACCATTCTTAGAGAAGAATACGGCTGCTGTATTGTCACAATATATCGTCAGCGGCTTGGCAATAGAGTCAACTACACCAAGTGCTGAGATGAAATTCCTTAGCCATAATGCATGATTTGTGGCCTCAAAACAAGCTATGAACTCAGCCTCCATCGTGGATGAAGCAATAATGGACTGCTTCACACTCTTCCACGAGATTGCCCCACCTGCTAGCAAGAAAATAAATCCTGATGTAGACTTCCTGCTATCTGGGCAACCACCAAAATCTGAGTCTGAATAGCCGATCACCTCCAACTGATCTGATCTCCTGTATGTGAGCATATAGTCCTTTGTCCCTTGAAGATACCGCATAACCTTCTTAGCCAACTTCCAGTGCTCCATTCCTGGATTGCTTTGGTATCTTCCCAACATCCCAACAGCAAAGCTGATATCTGGCCTGGTACAAGTGCTTGCATACATCAAGCTCCCAACAACTGATACATACGGAACTTTCTGCATTTGACCCTTTTCTAAGTCATTTCTGGGACACTGGCTACCACTTAATCTGTCACCCTTCTGAATGGGTGCAGGACTGACTGAACACATTTCCATATGAAATCTTTCCAAGACTCGGTTGATATAACCTTTCTGAGACAATCCTAGCAATCCTTGAGATCTATCCCTGAAGATCTCTATGCCAATAACATAATTTGCCTCACCCATATCAACCATCTGAAAATTCTTGGTAAGATAGCTTTTAGTTTCATACAGCAAACCAAGATCACTACTGGCCAACAAGATGTCATCTACATACAGAACCAGAAAAATAAACTTGCTCCCACTGATCTTTAGATATATACACTGATCAACAGTGTTTTCTGTAAATCCAAAAGAGGTAATGGTATCGTTAAACTTTATATACCATTGCCTGGAAGCTTGTTTAAGTCCATATATAGATTTCTTTAATTTGCAAGCCAAGTGTTCTTGTTCTTTAATTGCGAACCCTTCAGGTTGCTCCATGTAGATATCCTCATCCAAATTTCCATTTAGAAAAGCAGTTTTCACATCCATTTGATGTAACTCCAAATCATAATGAGCTACAAGTGCCATAATGATTCTAAGAGAATCCTTCTTTGATACTGGAGAGAAGGTCTCTGTATAGTCAATGCCTTCTTTCTGAGTGAAACCTTTGGCCACAAGTCTAGCCTTATATCGTTCGACATTGCCTTTAAAGTCGCGCTTGGTCTTAAAGACCCATTTACACCCGACTTTCTTACTGTTATAAGGCAATTCAACGAGATCCCAGACTTGATTTTGGTCCATAGATTTCAACTCATCTTTCATAGCATCAACC
This sequence comes from Agave tequilana, assembly GCA_038442645.1. Lineage (NCBI taxonomy): Eukaryota > Viridiplantae > Streptophyta > Magnoliopsida > Asparagales > Asparagaceae > Agave > Agave tequilana. The sequence continues at coordinate 103,611 of JAVJIF010014070.1, forward strand.
CATTTACTAGAATCATTACTTTCTATGGCTTGTGAAAATGAAACTGGATCTTTATTAATCCCAATATCATAGTCAGATTCCTGTAGATATACCACATAATCATCTGAAATGGCAGATCTTCTTTCCCTTTGAGATCTTCTCAAAGCTGCCGGTTGTGGTGGTTCTACAATATTTTCAATGGGAATATCTTCATGGAGTGGTGAACCAACATTAACTTGTTGTTCTGGAATCTCAACTTGATGATCAAGCTGAGGGACAACAATTTCTCTTGAAGGAAAGGGTATTGGGATATTTACCCTTACCACTTCAAGATCTACCTTTCTTGGTTCAGCACTCCCACTAATTTCACCATTTTCCAGGAATCTGGCATTACCAGTTTCAACTATTCTTGTACTATGGTTAGGACAATAAAATTTGTATCCCTTAGACTTATCTGGATAACCAATGAAATACCCAGATATTGTTTTTAAGTCTAATTTCTTTTCTTGTGGATTATAAATTCTAGCCTCTGCTGGACAACCCCAAACATGTAAGTGTCTTAAACTGGGTTTCCTACCAGTCCACAACTCGAAAGGAGTTGTTGGGACAGCCTTACTAGGAACCCTGTTCAAGATATACATAGCAGTCTTTAAGGCTTCATTCCACAATGAATTGGGTACATTTGAGAAGCTCATCATGCTCCTAACCATATCCATAAGTGTTCGGTTCCGCCTTTCAGCAACACCGTTCTGCTGAGGCGTACCTGGCATTGTGTATTGAGCACAAATGCCATGCTTTTCTAGAAATTTGGCAAATGGACCAGGATGTTGTCCTGACTCATCGTATCTACCATAAAATTCACCACCTCTATCTGACCTTATGATTTTAACCTTTCTATCTAATTGTCTCTCGACTTCTGTAATGAACACCTCTAGGATGTCAACAGCCTGAGACTTTTCATTTATTAGATAAACATAACCATAACGTGACAGATCATCTATAAAGGTAATGAAATATCTCTCTCCAGTAAAACATGGAATGGAGAGTGGTCCGCAAATATCTGTATGAATTAATTCCAGGAGTTCTTTACTTCTTGTGGCACCTTTCTTAGTGTGTTTGGTTTGCTTTCCTTTTATGCAATCCACACACACATCAAAATCAGTGAAGTCTAGGTTATCCAAAATCCCAGTCTTCACTAATCTTATAATTCTATCCCTGGAGATATGCCCCAGTCGCCTATGCCACAAGATTGAGGATTTTTCATTTATTAAGCCACGTTTTATACCAACATTCGAATGCAGAGATAATAAAGATTGTGCAAACTCATCATTCAATGAAATTTTATATAAACCATCACATAAAATTCCATGTCCAACCGAATTGAATTATACATTAAAGAGAGTTTTCCACAACTAAACAAAACAGAATATCCAAAAACATCTAATTTGGATAATGACATTAAGTTTCTTGAAATCGAAGGTACATAAAAAGTATCCTCAAGATCCATCTGATGACCCGTCTCCAAGAGTAGTCGATAAACACCAACATATTCGACCTCCACTTTGAGACGGTTCCCCATAAAGACGAATCTCTCACTTTCCTTCGGTTTCCGGGTTGTAAGGAATCCCTGCATTGAATTAGTTATGTGAGTTGTGGCTCCAGAGTCAATCCACCAAGTATTAGAAGGAACTTCAGCAAGATTTGATTCAAAACATACAAAAGAAAGATTTGTACCTTTCTTTTCGAACCAAGCTTTCCTCTTGTTGCAGTCCTTCTTCACATGTCCTTTTCTGCCACAGAAGTAGCATTTGACAGTGAAAGCTTTTCTATGACCTTGGCTACTTTCCCCATGGTCATTTCCTTTCTTTGATGGAAATCTCTTACCTCTTCCATATTTACTTTTCTTATGGATACCTCCTGAAGTTACTGCCAACACTGAGTGCTGTCCTTCTTGCCTCAGTCTCACTTCCTCTTGAACACACATACCAGTTAGCTCATTCAAGTTCCACTTATCCTTATGAGTATTGTAGTGGATCTTGAATGGCCCAAACTGAGAAGGAAGCGAGTTGAGGATGAACTGTACCAAGAAGGACTCATCAACTTTCATTCCCAGTGATCCTAGCTTAGCAGCCTTATCAGTCATGTTTAGAATGTGTTGTTGAACTCCTCTATTACCATCATATTTCATGGTGGTAAGTTCAGCCATTAGGGTGCCAGCTAATGACTTATCTGCAGACTTAAATCGGTCTTTAACCGCACTTAATAGTTCAGATGCATTAGTTGTAGGAGGGAGTGAAGTCTTAATGTTATTAGCTATGGTCATCTTTATGAACATAAGACTGAGCCTATTAGACCTTTCCCAAGCTTTGGCATGGCTGACCTGTTCTGCTGTACTCTCAGCAGTTACTTCATCAGGTTTATCAACTGTTAGAGCCATGTCTAGGTCCAAAACACCCAGTGTAAACTGTACATGTTCAAACCACTCTGAAAAGTTGATACCATCCAAGGCCGGAATGCTAGTGGCATGAGTGTGAAGGGAATTAGGGACGTTCACTGAAACATAATAGGACATTGCTCACATTAGGCCACTAATCAATACAAGTTTTAAATTTAATTAAGATGAACTATTGATATCACTTTGATTTCTCCTTTGGGCGAAACCTAAGCATATCTAGTGTTCACTCTTTAGGTGAGAACTTTTATCATCTATGTAGGTCTAATATAATTTATGTCACTTAGTTAGTAAGTCATGTTACCTTTGGGTATCCACTTCTACACCACTAAGTTGCATAAATTACACTACCCTACTCTGGTTCATAATTATTTGAAAGAGACTTTCTTTTGGGCCAGTCCCAATCTCCTAACTAGAACCGCCATCGAGAATATTATTGTCTTTAATGTCACTTACATGACAAGTCTTTTATGTAGCTGTATATTCATAAGATTTACTAACCTAGGTCACTTTGGCAACTACTAAATCAATAAGCCTTATGAATACAAAACTAACCAATAATATTCTCTAATCCTTTTATTTGAGTAAAGCCATAATATCTCAATACATTACTTGACCAAGCATCAATCAATACTAACACAATAACTTAAATGTGTAATGTACATTATGATTGATTATTAACAGGTATTAGTCGACTACAAGGAAGGATTAGTCGACTTGGGTCAAGTCCAGTCGACTACACATTTAGGTCTAGTCGACTAGGGCAAAAGAAAGTTAGTCGACTATACCAATATTATTAGTCGACTATATATTTTATTAGTCGACTACACAATTTTATTAGTCGACTCCTGTGGGAAGACAAACTTTCGGTTGAAAATTAGTCGACTTGACAAAATGGTTAGTCGACTATACACTTTACTAGTCGACTAGTCAAAAGTTATAAGTCGACTCCTGAATCCAACATAAAGTTCTCAACTTTCGGGAAAATAAATTAGTCGACTATAGCCTATTATTAGTCGACTAATAGTCGACGAAACAGTTATTTGAGACAGTTCCTGTTCCGACGATTTTAATCCATAATTATCAAAAATTAGGGTTTTAATTCCTTGATTTTGATCCCAATTTAATTGCATAATTAGAGGAATATGAACATGATATTAGGGCTATTAAATCCTCTACAAATTCTACAATTAAAAGATCAAAAATTCAATTTTTATGAATTGTTAATCAAAACCCTAACTTTTCATAATTCCTAAATCCAAGATGTATTGATTCTTTAATCATGGCTCTGATACCAAATGTTGGAAATAACACAACTGTAATGCGGATTAAATTAAACCATGGATCAAGAATCATATACATCTCAAGGGAATTGAAAGCATATACAAATTAAATACATACCGGAAGCCATTGAAGAAGGTTGGATGAAGTTGAAGAAGACTTTGATTCCTTCCTTTTGATTTGAACCTGCAAACCCTAGTGCAATTGATCCTCTTTTCTCTGTCTCCTTTTCCTTTCACAAAACCTCCAGAAAATCTTTTAGCGATGGTCGTTCTCAAAAAAAATGAGCGCAGGTTTTGTTTTCTTTACAGGAGGAGAAAAGTGGGTCGCACATTTGCACATAAACCCCTTGAAATAAAACCTTTCCATCATGGTACCCTTTATATTTCAAGAGACTATATAACCATAAAAATGTGACTTTATTATGGGCATAATATTATATCAGTTAACTTTAATAGGAATCCAATGCTAATTAACCTAGGTTATTGGTCCATCTTTAACATGAGATTAACATTAAAACTACTTTTCTTATGCTATACTTTGAGACTTTGATAAACCAATACTTAATTTTATTTAGTGCATTATAATCATGGTTTACTTTCTATCTTACTTTTCTTTCTTGAGTTTGAAGCAACAATCTAGGGTTAATCTTTGTAGGTTCAATATGATATTTATTTTTGATAGGCTAGTGCTTGGTTGTGGTAGATGACTAGTTGGCTATGCCTGTTCTTTCTATTTAAAACCTTTGCTTACAGTCATAATTCTTTTTTCTAAGCTATTTGTTAGAGAATTCATTTTGAAAAATTTCATTGCATCCTTCCCTGTGGATCGACCCGTTTAGCCCTTGCCACGTGGTTACATTGAGAAGAGACAAAGAATTTTCTAACTTTAACTTTTTCTTTATTTTTCAATTTAATTTTCTCTTCCTCAACCAAAATTTTGGCACCGTTGTCAGGGAGGAAACGGTAAGATATTCTTTAAAACTTTTTTTTTTGGTTTCTATATGCAGGATCTGATATTAGGAAAACTAGTTGCAGCTAAGGACATATAGCTACTCTGTGCCTCTGCCTCAGAAGGCAAAGCAACAAAACCTACTAAACAGCCACACAAACGCAGCAATTGTAGCGTTTTCACAGAATTAGTAGACCACTACTAATTGATCTTTGCAGATTGTTGCAAATTGTAAAGTTCTGTTTACTGCTTTGATAATTTTTCTCTGTGATCTCCCTACATATTGCTAACTAATTAATAGTAACCTATTGGTTGACTAATTAAAAAAAATTTGACTCTTGCATCATAGGCACGTGTCTCTTTAATTTCTTTAATTTTTGTTAAATAGTGCTGGCGACAAATTACGTTCACATTGCATATAGACTAGGAAGCACCCTTGGCTGATTAACTGCTTTTGAGTGAATTCTTTTCTATTTGTTTCTACACGTCCATAATTCATCTTAAGGGCAAAGCCAATAAACAACATAAGGTGGAGACGTCATTACCCTTCCTTGTCCCACACAACCCTAACCCTAAATTAAAAATTGACTAGACATTGGCCTTAGGTTAACTCGAGTTCATTAAAAGATTGACTGAAGGAGGAATTTGTTCGAAATTAACTCTCGCCAAATTGGTGACTAGGTTGGGGATTGAGGGGCGAAACCCTGAAGGTTGGTGGTTTGGCATAATTAGGCTCATCTTTGACGGATACCTCCCACCGATCTTGCCACCTACCTGGCCGATTAACTTATAGTTAAGGTTAGCAATATACCTCCTAAATATAATCTAAAGTTAGGAGTCATCTAGGTCCAGGATTTCCCTAGATTAGGATTTTTGATTTTTAATTCTTTTCATTGATTGGGAGAACTTGCTTATTTAACTGTGCATGTCAGCTTGGTCGAGAGACTCAGTCACATCTAGACTAACCAGGAACAGTTCACCACTCAAATCTGATCCACACATGGCACAACAAACATCACTGCAGGATAGGTTCTTCCCTATTAGGACCTATTTTTCATCTTGCATTCAGCTTCCCGATGTAAGGAGACAACTAATTTGAGCTAAAACCACCATACATCAACACTCTTCCTAAGTTTCATAGATTTGAATCTGAGGACGCATACTTTTTCATAAGGGAATTAAGAAAGTATATTTCATGATGAAAATAGCCAACCTAGGAGCAGATGTCATTAAGTTATGCTTTGTCCCATTCTTTTGAAAGATTTAGGAAAGAAATGTCTATACAGTCTAGAAGCCGGCTCCATATCATCATGAGATAATTTCGTCAAGGCCTTCTTGAAGAAGTTCTATTTCGTTCACAAGATTGCGCAAATTAGGAAAAGCATATTACAGTTTAAGCAAACAGCCAATGAATCTTTTTGGAAGTACTTTGAACGTTTTAAGGTCCTCCTTGCCCAATGCCCTCATCATGGGATAGAGAAATGGCGACTTTGCCAAGCTCTTTATGATGGATTAGAATATCAAACGAAAACTCTATTAGAATTCATGTGCCGAGGAGGATTTTTGAAAAAGAATGAAGACGAAGGATGGTTATTTATATGAATATTTGGCTGATAAAATCATTCAATGAGAACCAACTCCAGAAAAATTTAGGACTAACGACCCTAACTCTTCTAAAGGAGGTGCCCATTCCATTAAGGCAAACATAGTTACGGAAGCTAAACTAGCTACTGTGATGCGAAGACTATAAGTTCTAAAAACTAAAGAGCCAGTCTCAGTGAACCAAGTTAGCCCAACATCTTCGGTGGGCTGTACTTACTGTCAGGTCATGAACCACGTGTTCTAGAAATGTCCTGTCTTTTTAGCTTATCAAATATTGCCTGAAAATATGAATGCAGCATTCACAAGGCTCGCCAACAATCCATATTCATCTACCTATAATCTCAGTTGGAGAAATCACCCAAATTTCTCATAGAGCCCAAACAACAATGATCAAGCAAAACCTAAATTCTCCAACAATTTCCAACAATCTCCTTATCAATAAAATTTTCCCAACCAAGGACCTCCACCCTCTTTCTAAAATTCACACATAAAAACAAGACTCTCCAATATAGAAAGAAAGGTGGAGACTCTAGTTAAAAGCCAAGAAACACTAGCTCAAGTCATGACAAGGATAGAGATGTAACTGAGTCAACAAGCTAATCCAATTAGTGAAAGACAAAAGGGAACTCTATCAAGTCAATCATCGCTAAACCCTAGGAATCATAAGCAAGCCAATGAGGCTCAAGATCCAAGCCAGTATAACTTGGTTCATACATTGAGGTCAGGGAAATAAGTTGATAATCAAGTATCCATGCCAGCGGACCCAGCTCTAATATCCACTCTATCTAGTTCCGCTCCACCTCCACCAAACTCCAAAGAAACCGAAGTTGATAAGTCAGCAAAACAAGTGCTCTAACCTATAGCCCCATTTCTGAATAGGCTTAAAAATAATAATAATGCACATATGGAGAAAATATTTGAGGTGTCCAATCAAGTTAGGCTTAATATACCACTTTTTGATGCAATCCAACAAATCTCTACTTATGCCAAATTCCTTAAGGATATATGCACTAAGAAAAGAAAGACAAATGTGCCCAAGAAAGTTTTTCTAGCCACTAAAATTAGTGAGTTATTGTCCAACCTGATCCCAGTCAAGTACAAAGATCCTGGTTGTCCCATCCTTTCTTGCACAATAGGTCAAGTTGAAATTAGTAGAGCACTTCTTGATTTGGGAGCCAATATTAACTTGCTTCCCTTTTCCATATATCAAGAACTTGGGTTAGAAAAATTCAGCCCAACTCAAGTGACGATCCAGTTAGCTGACCGATCAATTAAGGTTCCAAAAAGAGAAATCAACGATGTCCTTATATGTATAGGAGAATTCATTTATCCAGTGGATTTCATTGTTCTAGAGACACAACCCGTGTCTAATCCTAGGTCCCAAACTCCCGTCATTTTGGGATGTTCGTTCCTTGCGACTGTCAATGCAATTAAAAATTGTAAAAATGGATCTATGAGATTGACCTTTGGAGATATGACTAAGGAAATCAATATTTTCAACTTAGGTAAACACCCCTACGACATGGATGACCAACCCTTTGAGGTCAACCTAATTGAAAATGTGACTAGTAAGCATAGAGAGGAGATAGAACTAGAAGCAAAGTGTGATACCGAGTTGGAATCTGAGGATTTCAACCTTGACAAGATAGTTAATTCTACGATTGAGTAGGCATCAAGTCCAAGTTCATTAGATCAGGAGCCAATAAGTCTTACTCCACCATCAGGTCATCCCCTTCCTTAGAGCTAAAAATCTTACTCAAGCATCTCAAGCACGCCCACCTAGGTGAACAAGAGACTCTACCAGTTATAGTTGCATCCAACTTAACTAACAAGCAAGAGGAAAACCTTATGACAATCCGTAGGAAGCATAAGGAAGTCATTGGTTGGACGATGATCAACATAAAGGGATTAACTTCGACTATAGTTCAACACCGAATCCATCTAAATGAAGAGGCAAAACCAAAGAGGGAACCGCAGTGTAAGTTAAATTCTATCATGCAAGAAGCGGTACGAGCTGAAATAGTGAAACTTTTAGATAATGGGATAATTTATTTCATTACTGATAGCCAATAGGTCAGCACAGTCCACGCAGTACCTAAGAACTCATAGAGAATGACAAACAAGACTCTCTACAAAGATTTAAGTTTGTATTGACTATCGTAAGTTAAATGCTGCCACTCGCAAAGACCATTTTACTCTTTCATTTATCAATCAAATGCTTGAACGATTAGCGCGCCATGCGTATTACTGTTTCTTGGACGGCTAGGTATAATCGAATCCCCATAGCCCGGGAGGACCAAGAGAAATAACATTTACGTGTCCACCTGGGACTTTTGCTTATCGTCGAATGCCTTTCGGTTTATGCAATGCCCCCGCGACATTTCAATGTTGCATGTTAAGCTTATTCTCTGACATGATCAAACGTTTCTTAGAGATCTTCATGGACGATTTCTTCGTCTATGGAGACTTTTACGACCAATATCTCCATCATCTAGAAGTTGTGCTCAAATGATGCACAGAAAAAAAATTTGACTTTAAATTAGGAAAGTGCCACTTTATGGTACAACATGGGATTGTCCTAAGTCATGAGATCTCTAGGAAAGGGATTGAAGTAGACAAGGCAAAGATAGAGGTCATAGCCAAGCTTCCCACACTGTGTGAAAGACATCCATTCTTTCTTAGGACACGCCGGTTTCTACCGTAGGTTCATCAAGAATTTTAGAAAAATTGCTAGACCCTTAACAAGCTTTTTAGCTAAAGGCGTGCCCTTCATCTTTGATGATAATTGTCTTAATGCCTGGAAAGAGTTCAAAATGGAACTTATCTCTGCACCCATAATTTCTCCTCCAGATTGGTCCAAACCATTTGAGATCATGTGCGACGCTTCTGATTTTTCATAGGCGTTGTCTTAGGACAATGCATAGATAATAAGCAGCATGTGATCTACTATTTAAGTAGGACTCTTAATAATGCCCAATTGAACTATACTACAACCGAGAAGGAATTCTTGGCAGTAGTGTTCGCATTGGAAAAATTTTGTCCATACCTCCTTGGGACAAAAATCACCATATTCACTGACCATTCTGCACTTCGATACCTAATACTCAAAAAGGATACGAAGGCCTGACTCATTCGTCGGATCCTCCTCCTTCAAGAGTTTGATCTCGAAATTCGAGATAATAGGGTGTCGAAATCGTCGTCGCCGATCATCTCTCTCGTGTGCCAAACGCCCCTTCTAACGAGTTACCAATCAATGATAACTTCCCCGATGAATAACTCTTAGCCACCTTTAGGGAACCATGGTTTGCTGACATAGTTAAACACTTAGTCACAAACCGAACCCCATCTCATTGGTCAAAACAAGATGTATATCGGTTCTTGTCTCAAGTCCGATATTTCATTTGGGAGGAACCTTGTCTCTTTAAATATTGTTCCAACCAAATCATTAGGAGATGTATTCCCAATGAGGAAGTAAAGAGTGTTCTAGCCTTGTGTCACGAATTTGCATGCGGTGGACACTTTGATCCCTGAAAAATAGCCGAAAAAAATTTTACAGAGTGGGTTCTATTGGCCCACTTTATTTAAAGACGCATTTGGCTTTTGCAAGACATGCACAAGATGCCAAATGATAGGAAAGATTTTGAAACGTGATATGATGCCCTTCAACCCAATTCTAAAATAGAACTCTTTGATTTTTGAGGCATTAACTTTATGGGTCCCTTTCCTAACTCATGTGGGCACCAATACATCTTGTTGGCTATGGATTACGTATCCAAATGGGTTGAAGCCATCCCTTGCAAGACAAACGATAATAAAGTTGTTGTCAAGTTCTTGAAAGAAAACATCTTTTCACACTTTGGAAACCCTCGTGCCATATATTAGTGATAATGATTCACATTTTTGTAATAGAAATTTTGAAGCTCTTATGTGAAAATATGCCATAACACACAAGTTATCCGCACCTTATTATCTCCAAACTAGTTGGCAGGTAAAAGTCTCAAATAGGCAAGTTAAGCTTATCTTAGAGAAAACTGTGAATCAAAACAGGAAGGATTGGTCCGCCAAATTGGTGGATTGATGGGCATATAGGACCGCTTTTAAAATGATTTTAGGGATGTCTCCTTATAGGCTAGTCTTTGGAAAGGCTTGTCAACTTCCAGTCGAGTTAGAGCACCAAACCTCATGGGAAATTAAGCAGCTGAAATTTGATCTAGATAAAGCTAGTGTGCGTCGAAAATTGTAAATTTCTGAACTTGAAGAATTAAGGAACGAGGCATACGAAAATGAGAAGATTACGAAAGATAGGGTTAAAGTTTTTCATGATAAATTCATCAGGAGAAAAACTTTTGTCTCAAGACAAAAAGTCTTAATCTATAATTCTAGACTTCACCTTTTTTCAGGAAAGCTGAAATCAAGATGGACAGGGCCATTTTGTTGTTAGGATTATGTTTCCACATGGAGCCATAGAGATATGCGACCCTAAGAATGGTAATGAGTTCAAGGTAAATGGTCAACATTTGTAACTGTTCTTGGAATCAGTACCGAAAGCAGACACAGTCATGGGTCTTTTTGACCCAATGTATTGGTAACTCTACTTTTCTGTCATTTCATTTCATACATTTGTACATACATTCATACATTGAGGACAATGCATGAGATAGGTGTGGGGGTAACCAACTAACATAATAAAAAAACTAATAAACCAACTAAAAAAAGTAACATAAAAAAATCAAAATAAATAAATTAATAAACCAACTAAAAATAAGTAACATGAAAAAATCATAATAATTTTTTGAAAATTTATTTTTAAAAACTTTTTGAAAAAGAAATAATCTTTTGACTTATCTTTTGTAAGTAATTAAGTTAATTTTAAGGAATAGAAAAAATTATAATTAAGATTTCTTACTAATTGGTCAAAATAAGAGTATTTGTTTGATTTTTAGATTTAGAAAGAAAAATTGAAAAAGTAATTTAGTCTTGATATCTTTACCTTGATAAAATATACATGTTTTATACACTTACACATTTGGGATTCAAAACAAAAACTCTTATGTCTTAGAAAAATATATATATAATAAACAAACTTAATTATTAATTAGCTAGGTACTTTTGCCTAAGAAAGTCCTGGTATTTACGCGAAAGGTAATTAGGTAAGTTTGAAAACAAAAAAGAAGAGAAAATATATAATATACGTATTAATACATCTAATAATCAATTAGTTAGATATTAGAGCCTCAAAAAGCCTTTATACTTGCACGAAAAAAATTAGATGAGTTATACATATTAAAAAAAAGTACTTAAAGGGCAACGAAGTGGTAATACTTCGAACTTCTTACAAGAAAAGGAAAGAAAAGTAATAAATGTATAAGGCATGAGAGTTTAAGTTGAAGAATCCCAAGTATTAAAAAAATTCACGTTCACAAAGATGCATAGGACTTAGGGTAAAGATAATAGATTCGATGAGAAATTCAGTTTGAATCTTAACTTAAATTGGTAAATAAATATTTGAATAAAGATAAAGTATAAGAATGATCAATTTAGTAATCCTAAAATCTTATAAATTGCTTAATTTTTACAAAGATATGTCAAATATTTTTCCCTATCTTAGAATGGAATTTCTAAAATACTAACATTTTATTTTTCTTTCTTTATGGATTTTGTAGGTGTAATCCACTGAGAACCCTCACGAGACAACACTCGTCCTCTAGGGGTAACCTAGAGGTTTAACAGCTTGTTGCACGTGCTAAGTACAATTGTAATACACAAAAGTGATATTAGGATAGTTAGATTATCTTTTTTTATTTGTTTTGACTCGAGGACGAGCAAAAAAGATAGGTGTGGGGATGTGATTGGTCATCAATAATGCAAATTATTATTCACATTTTCATGTTTAATTTTTGTTAAACATTACTGTATAATTCATTTATTGTTTGGTACTGTGTAGGCCTCCATAATCTAAGAGAAATCCTAAAAGAAGCCCACAATTATTATGAAATAAAGATTAATTCAGAAGATAAAGGAAGCTTCTATTCTATTCTATTTGAATTTGAGTTTTTAATTAATTTAATTTAAAATCTAGATAAAGAGAATAGTAGAACAAGATAAATCTTCATCCCAATTGAAGATAAATGTGGACTCCTATTCAAATTCCGTTGCTTGCACTACAAGTCCTAAAAGATGAAGGGGATAAAACAAAATCTATTTGGAAAGAGAAAGAGAATCCAAACTAAATTCGGATTTGGATATAACTTGCGTCTCAAATCACCTTGAGAAAGAAGATATTTCAAAACTCGGAATCAAATGAAGATTCCAGGGATAGATCTCCATATAAACGGACGAGACGATGCCACGCGCAAAAGCGCATGCCCAGATTACACAAATGAGCCATGGCCTCTCCTTTTTGGCCGCGAAAACGCGGCCATCTTGGGGCCGCTTACGTCGAATTTTGGTGGAGATGTTGTACTGGGACTCTACTTCTCAAATCTCCTATAAATACTCCTGAAGAGTAATAGAGCAGGGTGATAGGTAGTAAAAAGTGCATATTATTACTACATTTACTATCATATTTCCATATTTATTATTATAATTATGCACTATTACTAATGTTTTATTATTTATTGTGTGCAGGCCTTGGGTAATTAAAAATAAAGAAATAAAAGCCTGAATGAAGCCCAGAAGCCCAAAAAGCCCATGTGCAAGCCCATGTACAAAAATTGTAGTAATTTAGAAGTTTCTTATTATCTAACCTAATCTAAACTTAGATTTTTAAATTCTTTATTTAAAATCTAAGGGAGGAAAAGGAAGGATAAGAAAGAACTCCTAATTGCTAAAAGAAGAGGAAAGGGATGGACTTCTACTCAACCCTAATTGCTTGCAGAAAAAGGTTAAAGATAAAAGGAGAAGAGTGCAAAGATAAAATTTCAAAAAATTCGGATTCAGACTGTAAACATTTTAGTATTCAGATCATAATGTTTGCTACAGATATGTAAATCCGATGATTCAAGATGCTCCAGAAAGAAGATTTGAAGGCCTACAACTCTTATGTTGATCAAACTTTCCAATTCAGTCAGCAGCTAAGCCATATTTGGCGATCAACATGATAACAAGTTGCAGGACAGAATTAAACTTCTATGGATAAGTCAAAACAAGTTTGGAGATAAAGAAGAATTCAAATTCAGAGATATTTTGCTCCTCTTATCTTCATACGCTTCTTATCCTCTGATTTTCTCCTATAAATACTCCTGCATAGCAACAGAGGAAGGGCAGATCTCAGAAGTACAGCGAACTACAGATCTAAATCTAGGGTTTTTTAGGCTAGTTGTAGTTTAGGTTTTTCTTTTTCTTTTTTGTAACTTTTATTTTTTTATGTAACTGGGAGTGGAGGATGCTTTCATAGAGGAAGGAGTTCATGCTTGTACTGAGGTGACATCGGTGTAAGTCATACTTTTCTTCCATTGTTAATAAAATCTACTCAAGGTTCGTTTTTGTTATTCTTGTTTTATTTTATTGTTTTTCTATTCTTGTTTTCTTTTATTGTTTTTCTCTGATGTCTTGCAAACCATAAGATTTGATCGCTTCGAGACTGCTAGCCAAAGAAGTGCCCTTGATGGCCTATGGTGATGAACAGATCCTATATCCCATGCTTGAATGCCTTCAGAGACAAGGTAAGTCGTTGCAAACATATCAAAGGTAAACAAGGCTGAAGAAGTAGGTATGTGTTATAGTTTTCTTTTATTTTTGTAGATTAAATCACCATCTTCCAATTCTTTATTTTCCAACTCATTGTAAATACCGCTTCTATTTCTCCATCTTCTTAACCTACCGCTTTCTTCCTAACCTAACTTTAACTACTATTTTCTTATTTTCCTTTTAATAACTAAAAGAAGAAATTTTTAGAGAACTTACTTAAACGCTTCCATCGCTAGTCCCTCCCTGAGGATCACGACCCGCATAGCCATTGCTACAGCGGATAGAATTGAGCACCTTGCACATCTCTAATTCTTAAATAAAATATTCTATATTTTGTGTGCAGGAAAAACTCAATCAAAATTTTGGCGCCGTTGCCGGGGAGGGACGGTAAGTTTTTCTCTAAAAAAAAAATTATTAACTAATTCTTTTATTCTTTCTGTTTGCAGGTTTGGAGAACAGGAAACAGCAGCAAGGACATATAGCAACTCTGTGCCTCTGCCCTCGAAGGCAGAGCAGCAGAGCCTACTACCTTGCCGCGCAAACGCGGCAATAGCCGCGGATCCGCGGCAGTAGTAGAGAACTACTTACTGAATTTTCTGCAGGTTGCTGCAATCTGAAATTTGATTTGTCAGCTCTGTTATACTTGTTCTGTGATAAACCTGTATACTGCTAATTAATCAACAGTAAAATACTTGTTGAAAAAGATAAAAAATTGATTAGACGTTTGCATTTTAGGCACGTGTCTTTTCAATTCATTTATTTTTACTGTTGAAGAGCGCTGGAGCAAGGTACGTTCGCATTGCATGTAGAATAGGACTCATCTCTTGGTTGATTTTCATTGCTTTGAGTGAATCTTATTTACATATCTTGTATACTTGCACAAACTTATCTTAAGGGCACTAACCCATAACAAGATAAGGTGGGGATTTAATCACCCTTCCTTGGCCCAAAAATCATATTCCAAGCACTCACTAACCCGAGCCTAACTAAAAATAAGTAGACGTTGGCCCTAGGGACATCTCGGACTCAATTAGGAGATTATCCTAAGGGGGAACAGTGTTGGAATTTGACTCCTGCCAAATCAGTGTCTAGGAAGGGGATTGAGGGCCGAAAGCTCGAAGATTGGTGGTTATTTAATTAAGGAACGTCTTTGACGGAAAACCTCCCACCACTCTTCCCCTGACCTGGCTGATTAACTTGTGGTCAAAGTCTACACCCTACCTCCCGTGGACAGTCTAACCAGTTAGGAGTCGTCTAGGTCATAGGTCTACCCTAACTTAGGTTAGAAATTTTTTCTTTTTTTTTTTGTTTTTTGTTTGTTTTCTTTTTCTTTGTTTGTGTTTGTGTGATATGGCCTATAACAACAATTTTTTCAATTTTAATGAGGATCCATATTACACACCAACTTCTTTTTCGGATATTACCAACCCGGCATATCATAATTTTGACCAATCTAGTGTGCCGGAATGGTCTTATCTGAATAAATATAACCCATACCCCCCATCTTATGACCATAATTTTCATACCACTTTCGACTCTTCACAGAGTTCATGGGGTTTCGCTTCCCCCGAGTCCAATTTTTAACCAACTTGTCCTCCATATCCACCTTGTCCACAATATTCCCAAGATTCATACTCAGATCCACCCATTCAGAATAGAAAACCATCTATCCGGGAAATGATGAGTATGCAGGAGTCCAAGCAACAATCACCATCAATCTTAAACATGATGATGCGTGAGTCTACCGACTCACAACTTCATCACGATTACACTTCCTCTTCCAAGTCCAATCACAAAATGATGCACCAATTGACTATGAAAAGATGCTTAAAACCATGACTCAGGCTAGATTAGCTCGTGATCATGAAATAGATATGATGGTTCAATCTTTACGTTCTCACCGTCCGGCCAATTCTGCTTTCGCTGACCACTCTCTTAGAGCCGAAGAGTCACGTTGCTTTGGACAACAAGATTCTAATTCAATACCATCATTTGAGCTTGCCGAAACTCCAATTGATAGTTTGGCAAGTTATTCCTTTCCTGAAATAGAACTTGAGCATGAATATGATCCTGATCTCCCACTTGGTGATTCAATTTTACTTCCTGATTCAATAATGACTCCGGTGTCTCCACCTGATTTTACTTTTCCCGAGTCAACATTGGATCCCGTACCAATTCATCATGAAATTGAATCACCCATTTTTGATGATCATATTGAACTTGACCAATTTTGCAATTTTGAAAGTCCCATGGATAAATTGGCAAGTTCTCATTTTTATGATATTGAACTCAATGAGATATGTGACCTAGATTCTCAAATCTGTGATCAAGTTCAAATTCCCGAATCATTATTGACTCCTGTTTTGTTACCCGACTTAGGTAATCTTTTAGAGTCAGTTTTGATTCCCACACCTATCATTCCTGAACTTGAATCACCAACATTGAGTCACATTCCATTTTGGAAAACTGATTGTGGACTTGAGTTTCAGCTTATTGATTTGGACCCACTTCCTGAACCTAGCCCGACTCCTGAACCCTTACTTGATTTAAGTTTCTTTCCTGAGTCGGTATTCGTTCCCATACTTACGACATCCAAGTCAATCATTCCATCTTTTCACACTCCATTTTGGGACAAGGCGGTTGACACAATTGACTCTGAATATAATTATGAATTATGGAAATTTGATGGGGTGAAATTGCTAAAAAATGATCATACATACATTTTAGTGGGTTATACAAGGGAAATTTCTGGTAGGTTCCTCCAAATACTACTTTATCTTGATTGGGTAGCAACGCTTGGCCCAATTAGACCACCACCGGAACCACCACCTTGAGGTAACTTCTGCCTTCCCTTCTTCTTTTTCATGCATATATGCATGCATTCATACATTGAGGACAATGCATGAGATAAGTGTGGGGGGAGGCTTTACTAACATACTAACATAGGTAGAAACTAACAAAAATTTGCTAATAAAAAAATAATAATAAAAAAAAAAGGACAATATTTGACTTATCTTTTGAAAGAAATCTAAGTTAGTCTTAAGAATTAGGAAAATCATGATTAGGATTTCTAAAAACTTGGTCAAAATAAATAAATTGTTAAATTTTTAGGTATAGGAGGAGAAATTGAATAAGTAGTTAGTCTTAATTTTTACCTTAATGAAATGTGCATACCTAATGCATATCTAGGATTCTAAGACAAAGACCCTTGTGCCTCATTAAAAAAAAATCACCAATTAAGCTGGATACATGTGCCTCAAGAAGCATAAGTATTCACACCAAAAGGTGAGTTCTAAATAAATAAAGTCCTTAGTTTTGTGGCCTAGTTCACTCGAATTTGAGTCCGCGGGTGTTTTCTCACCTGGTGCCCTAAAGCCGACCAGTTTGGGAGTCATCGACTTTAAGTTCGCTACATGGGTGGACTAGAAAGCCTAAGGAAACTAAGAAAAATTACTCATATATGTATTAACACATTTAATAGTCAATTAGTTAGGTATGAGGGCCTCAAGAAGCCTTCATGCATACACAAAAGAAAATTAGATGAGTTATACATATTAAAAAAAGAAAAAATATATATATATATATAATAATAATAAAGAGGCATAAGAGTCCAAGTTAAGGAATTCCTAGTAAAAATTCACAAGGATGCATATGACTTAGGGTAACGAAAAAGACTATACAAAATTCAATTTGACCCTTACCTAAAAAGGAAAATAATTTACTATATAAAGACTAAGTTTAAGAATGAATAAAAATGAGGATCCTAAAACTTATAGACTACTTAGTCTCTTCAAACGTATTTCAAATATTTTCCTTTTTATGGATTTTGTGGGTGTAATCCGCTGAAAACCCTCACGAGACAACACTCGTCCTTTAGGGTAACCTAGGGGTTTAACGGCTTGTTGCACGTGCTAAGTGCAACCGTGATGCCTAAGAAAGTGAGTTATGATAGATTAGTTTTTTCTTTTCTTATTCTTTTTGATTTTTACTCGAGGACGAGCAAAAAGATAAGTGTGGCGGTGTGATAGGTAGTAAAAAGTGCATATTTATTACTACATTTACTATCATATTTTCATATTTATTATTATAATTATGCACTATTACTAATGTTTTATTATTTATTGTGTGTAGGCCTTGGGTAATTAAAAAATAAAGAAAAAAGCCTGAATGAAGCCCAGAAGCCCAAAAAGCCCATGTGCAAGCCCATGTGCAAAAATTGTAGTAATTTAGAAGTTTCTTATTATCTAACCTAATCTAAACTTAGATTTTTAAATTCTTTATTTAAAATCTAAGGGAGGAAAAGGAAGGATAAGAAAGAACTCCTAATTGCTAAAAGAAGAGGAAAGGGATGGACTTCTACTCAACCCTAATTGCTTGCAGAAAAAGGCTAAAGATAAAAGGAGAAGCGTGCAAAGATAAAATTTCAAAAAATTCGGATTCAGACTGTAAACATTTTAGTATTCAGATCATAATTTTTGCTACAGATATGTAAATCCGATGATTCAAGATGATCCAGAAAGAAGATTTGAAGGCCTACAACTCTTATGTTGATCAAACTTTCCAATTCAGTCAGCAACTAAGCCATATTCGGCGATCAACATGATAACAAGTTGCAGAACAGAATTGAACTTCTATGGATAAATCAAAACAAGTTTGGAGATAAAAAAAGAATTCAAATTCAGAGATATTTTGCTCCTCTTATCTTCATACGCTTCTTATCCTCTGGTTTTCTCCTATAAATACCCCTGCATAGCAA